>CALNHX010000674.1:0-300055 GCA_940337035.1 Agriotes lineatus | reverse complement strand
GTGCCATTTCATGCTCGTGATTTGTACGTGTATCCAACTTTACCGACTTCAACATCATTGGTTTGGGCAGTAAAAAGCAACACAGGATTCCAACGGCCTCAGTGGTTACCGATCATCTTCCTAACAAATAAACGGAATAACAAAAGTGTTAGCGATACTAAATTTTATCATTTGAGTATTTCAAATGTAAAAACCAATATTAACAACCGAAGATACCCATATGAACAGCAGAACCTTGTATTTGCTGATAATAAATACGTAGACGCTTATGAAGAATATTTGAGTTTCGTTCTCAATATTATGACTCTATTCACAGCTCTCTTCTTAGTTACAAACAATTCAAAGAACAACCAATTTTTGTGATTAATTGTTCGAAACATAACGAAAGCGTTTATAATGTAGTTGTAGCTTTAAAATTGGAAGTGGAAACGTCTTTAGCTTTTGCAAATAATACTGTAGCCTATTGTCTTATTTTACACGATGTGCTTATTGAGTATGAACCCTTTACTAGCATCGTGCGTAAGATTTAATGTAATATTTATATTAATAATTTACAATATTTGATGTATTAAGTTGGTACAATAAATAACTGAAATAAAACAATGTTATACAGGTTCAAGGTGCTATATGCATGCAGATGTTGATGAAGTTCGCTTGGATTTGGTGGAAGAAATTTTATTAAGATCTGGTTATCTAGAAAGTGGTGAGTTACAACAAAACCACAGCTCACACCTTACAACGGCATTAAAAACCTTCCAACAATATTACAATCTACCTGCGGATGGTACACGGAACGAACCTACCACACCCAATAAATGGGAAAAGTCGTACCTAAACTACTTCATCATTTGATGGACCTGGTGAGATATTAGAACATTCATACTCTACAAATCAAGCTCAATCTTTAGTTGAAATACATATGGATTGGGATGAGAAATAGTACACTAAAAACTCTAAACTTCCTCCAGATGGCCAAACTAGCTTCTATAGTGTACTACTTCACGAGATTGGTCATGCTTTGAGAATGGACCCTTCGATTGACAAAAATTCATTAATGTAACGATATAATAATAATAATAATAATAATATGCTTTATTGATATGTAATCAAAGGGTGAGGGGTCAGGAAGACCCTGTTCTTCCCCCCGCACCGGAGAATTTACAAAAATGTTTATGTAAATAATTAAATTAGCTGCGATAATTCAAGTAAAGATAAAAAATTAAAAACTAGTAAAGAGAACCATTTGAGACCAATCACATAAACCCTAACCGTCCATAATAAGCTGTTTAAATTTTCTTTTAAATAACTGACATTAATTCAACTTTTTTAATACTATTCTAAAACTTTGCGAAATCATAACTAAAAGACCGTTTAAAAAACGTAGAGCTGAAGGAGGGGATAGACATCAAACCTCGGTTTCGTAAATTTAGATGATGAACATCTGTGCGGAAACTGATTTTATTATATAAATATGGAGGTGTCCGTTTATACAGAATTTTGTGATAGAAACACGCCCTATGCAACAGCCTTCTTCTACTCATATTCATCCAACCGGCCTCAAGTAACTTATGCGAGATATGGTCGTATTTTCTAATGCCAAAAATTAAGCGAAGGCACGAGTTCTGTACTCTCTGGATCCTCATGCCATCATATGAATCGAGACAAGGGCCATACACAGTATCACAATAATGAAATTGTAACAGAACCATTGAGTCGCAGAGAATTGTTTTTAATTTAGTATTTAAAAAATGACTGCTAGAGTATAAAATTTTTAATTGGTAAAAAGCTCGACATATGAGGCTATCGACATGAGTTTTAAATCGCAACTTTGCGTCTATGTGAAGACCAAGGTTTTTTACACAGTCTTGTATTTGCAGAATATTATTACCAAGTTTAATAACTGTATTTTCCTGAGCTCTCTTTCTTAAATTATCTTTGCCAAAAATTATAACTGTCGACTTAACGGGGTTAATTTCAAGCGAATGTTTATTGGATATATCTATTAGGCTATTTAAATCATTATTAATATGAGTTACTGCAGTATCTATTTGACTAAGTGAGAAAGAATAATAAATTTGAGTATCGTCCGCATAAAAGTGATAATTGCATTTTTTTATCGCTGTGAAAAAGTTACATGTATATATAGTATACAAAAGCGGTCCCAGAATAGATCCCTGTGGAACACCCCTACCAAGAGTTAAGGCATCAGACACAGCGCCCTCCAAAACAACCCTTTGGCTTCTGTTATTCAAAAAATTAGATATAAGGTCAATAGCACCAGCTTCAAAACCTATGAAACAGAGTAAGGCCTTGAGTGTATCATGGTTAAGCATATCAAAGGCCTTGGAGTAATCAAGTAAAACTAGAACAGTGATATTATTTCGATCAGTAGCAGTTATAATATTATCAATTATATGTGCTAACGCCGTGGTACAGCTAAAGCCAGGTCGGAATCCAGATTGTGTATTTGGTATAATATTATATGGATCTACATATAACCTAATCTGAGATTCAATGATTTTCTCCAAGACCTTCGACAACACAGGCAAAATGCTGATTGGCCTCAGATCCTTATAATCGTTTGGGTTTTTTATTTTTGGAAGTGCAGTGACACGCGCTTCCTTCCAGGACGTTGGAAAAACTGAGTTATTAAGGCAATAATTCATAATGTGTGTAATATATGGTAGCAGAAAGGGGCAGCACAACTGTATAAGTTCAATATTCAATTTGTCGGAACCAAAAGATTTAGATTTAATACTACTAATAGTTTTTGCAATAGTAACTTCTGTGACCTTAGAAAATTTAAATTTAACAGATACATTTTTATGGACATTATTATGGTAGTACTTGATTAAATCATTATTATCGTTTGCATTACCATCACAAGATTCGACAAAATACTTATAAATTTTATTGACATCCTGGAGGTGTTGTGGAATAACGTCATTTTTAGAGAAATTATAAACATTCATTTTTCGTAAATTACTCCAAACATCTCTGGGACTTTTATTATTTAATGCCTTTTTCTCTGATTTGATTGCTGAATTGGTAAGGTTACGTAATGATTTATAATAATCCCAATGAGCCGGTCTTTTAGTACTTTTGAATTTACTTAAGGCCTTATTTCTTAAGGATATCATTAGTTTAATGTTATCCGTTAGCCACGGCGCATAGGGTTTTTTGAATGTAGAAGTTTTCATAGGAGCGTGAATATCGAATAATTGCAACAAACTTTTATTTAAAAACTGCACTTTACTATCAATATCTGGCATATTAAAAATATCATCCCATTAAACGTTTTGGGGATTTAGTTTCAGACGATATTATTATTATTATTGAAATTAGGACAGGCAGCAACAAGCTGATGTGCCCTATACAAGTTTGACAAGAGATACTTAACATTAAACTAAAACTAAAAATTATAATTAAGTGAATAAGAAATTAACATACATTTTTTTTTGCCAAAGCTGAATATAAATAGCATATGTGTTTTATACATATTAAATGAAGCCGAATATACTATTCATTACGCATAGGAATTTCAGTACCTAAGCTACACAGAAATGGCGTCATATGTGTTTTTAAACGTGTTAACTGAAGCCGCATTTACAACACTGTCGGGGAGAGAGTTCCACTGGTCACAAACACGAATACTGAAAAAATTTTGACGATGTAGTTTTTTAAATCGTTCTTTATATAACTTGTACACATGTCCCCTTCGGCCAGTCCCAGTATTAAGATTAAATAGTTCATGTAAACTGCGTTGGTACATGTTTTTATGCAAAATTTTGTAGGTCTCTATTAAATCACCTCGCTGTCGTCTGTCCGAAAGTGTAGTCAGCTGTAGTCTTTGCAATCGCTCCTCATATGGTAGGTGTTTTAGACTGTTGGGTAATTTACTTAATCTCCGTTGTACATTTTCAATTAAAGTTACATCTTTTACGAAGTAGGGAGACCAAACTACAACAGCAAATTCTAATATGGGACGTACATAGGCTTTAAAAATTTTTAATATCAGATCTATGGAAGTGTTTGTAAAAGCTTTCTTGATCAGGAATATTAAACTATTAGCTTTCTTGGTGACTTTTATTACTTGAGAGTCCCACTTTAAGTCGTTTGTGATAGTAACACCAAGATCTTAGGCATTCAATCAGTTTATGGAATACCCATCAGTAGTACAGCTTCTGTTACATGTACACCTACCTCCACTACAACACGGACTAATTTCAAACACCTGATTTGTGTAATGTTAACGTTGCACATTTTTTTATTATAAACAAACGAATGCATATGTATATGTACAAGCACTGGGTTTGGATAAGGGCTTTAAACAGCACGTATGTTGAACCTGCTAAAAATCTATTTGATTGGTTACATTTCCTTCCAAAATCTTTCAAAAAAGTTGATGCAAGTATTAAAAACCTAATAGTGATTCAATTATATTGAGCAGTGAACTTGTTTATCTAGTGCAATTTCCTAGTTTACAGCTCGTATCAGGATGTTCAAAATTGTACATTGATTTTGCGATTCCTTCCGGAAACTGTGTGAATGCCGCTGTAAACACTTACACTGGTCGTACTTTTATTTTTCACGGTAATAATCAAGTAATTGAGTAAAATGATTGCTTTCAACAACCAAAAGCACATTTACTAACTTTGGACACCTTTCCTGACATACCTGTTCGAATTAGTTCAGTATTTCGATATGTAAACGGTATTATTTATTTTTTTAATAAAAATAAATTTCATGAGTATAACGAATTTCCAAGCAGTGCTTTGAAATCAGGGGTTATGGATCTTTCAATGTTTAATATTCAAAGTGCAAATAAACGCATATTACAACAACTGAATGGTGTTTTAAGCAGATTATTAGCACTAGATGAGCAGGTAGAATCATACATACAAACTCTAGATGAAAATGCGGATAATGTAGTATCTTATTTTACCTGTAATAAAACAACAATGTTGAGTAAACATGTTTTTATTTTATATAAATTTGGTTCATAACAGCGGTTATACATTTAATGGGAAAAAGATTAACAATTTCTGCTATAAACGAAAAATCTCTTATATAGCTAGTTAGTGTCAATTGCGCTAGTGCTCTGATACTGTGACATAAGAATTTACCTCTAGACAGGATACTTATTTTATGGGAAATATCTTCATTATAAAGAATGTCAGCTACTTGTCGCACAAACTTAGCATATCCCCAGTATATAGTGTTATCATCAAAGAAATCTACTTTGTAATCAACTATATATCTACAAGTAAAAAGCATAAATATCCCGTGTGCAGTAAATAGCATAGAACTGTTTTGTTGATTTATTTTAATATATAGAATTTCACTAGGTTTCTTTAATAAGAAAACCTATAGAAAATTATTAACTTGTTGAAACTTGTTCACTAAATTCTCCGTCCTGATGGAAGAAACACAACGTCATTCGTCCATGTCAAAACACAAAGAATTCGGTTGAGTTGTGCAGAATATTTCCACCACCGAAGTAAACCCATTTTCCACATCACACCCCACTTGAGGAAGAGTATGTTCTTCTAACTGGTGTGTCCATGCAGCTACCAGTTGCTTCAGTTTTAACTTCTAAAACAGTATTAGTCAGCTAAATACGTTTTCAAATATCACACTCAAATTACCTTTTTGGGTACGTCTTCAAATTCATCCCATTTCAAAGTTTTATTATCAGAACACCATCCAAAACAATTGGCATTATCATTATTGAAGCAGAACGGTTCGTTCATTTTAAACAACCGAACGGTTGTTCTGTTTTTCTAGCACTTTTATTAATGTTAAGATAGTTACTAAACAAGACGCAAAGAGGGCGCTTCAATATGTAGAATTATAAGATCAATTTATTTTACCTAGCATGTAGACAACCCACATTACAGCATACAAGAAATCTGTTTAGCTAAGACACGAACCAAACCGTTAAGTATGTAGGAATGTGTATAGCTAAGACACAAACCGCTACTATATACAACAGCACATAGAGGGCCCCACGTGTATGGCCCTGTGAAGTCACTTCCTGGTCCCAGACGAACATTACTATACTACTGACGTCACCTCCAATTTCACCGTATTTAAACAAACAATCGTGAACTTTACTAATAATAAACAATCACGAAAATATATACATACCAATGGTAGGAGTATCTCAAAAAGCTTTGATGAACTTGTATTAATAACTGAATGTAATTTAAATGTTGATGTAATTATTCTATCGCAAACATTAGAAACTATTAACTGTTTTAATTTAGTTTAGTTTTTTAGTTTTTATTATTAGGATCAAAAGTACATACATACAACTGTAATCCAAAATCCTATAGAGACAAAACCAGTTGTCTGTACATTAGATAAATATTTATTGTATTATGATAGTAGCGCATTTAATAAAAATTATGGGGTGTTAGTATTTGTGAAAAACGCTTTGGCAATATTTAAATTTTGGCTAGTGCAGTCTTAGTTTAGAAGGCGCAGATACTTAAAAAAATGTCACATATAATCTCAGAAGAGCATCAACTATTTCTGGAAAAATAATTTCCGGATATGAATCAATGCTCGAATGCAGATTCGGTAAGAAAATCGTAACGACACAAACCCTAAAAAGAAGTAACGTCTACCCACAAAAAATTTCCAAGAAATTTTGTTGTTGTCTTGGTTACGGCTCGTGAACTAATTTTTCTATTGGTCATTAATGAGTGTCGTACGATTTTCTGATAGTTAATAAAACAATTTCCATGCGTCCAAATTTATGAAGCTACAATTAAATGTGATTGTAACGTATTGTAACAACGCAATGACATACACTTTGTCGAATTAAGTATAATCTAAACGATATAAACCTTCTACTAGAAATCGAAGAAATAGTCTTTGTAGTCCATTTACTAAAGGAAAAAAGTTCTAACTTCGTTGACGCAAAACCGATTTTGATTTTTTTTTATTATTTCGGAAAAAGTTTATAGAAAAATTCCCCATAGGTGAGGTGTGCTTTTTATTTTTTCAATTGTTATTAACAAATAAGTGTTTTCTAATATATTCTTAATTAAAAAAATATCACTTCGTTATTTATTTAAAGCATTGCCTGACATTTGATAACATAAGGTTTTTGGGTTCACAGATTACGAATTTGGTCTCAAAATTCGTCTAAAAACAAAAATGGCGTCGAAGGTCTAATTTTTTCTTTTCTTTTTTTTAATTTTTATTAGATGTTTAGGGATTTTTGGGGTTGCTTATTACGAATTTGACATTAAAACTCAACTGAAATAAAAAATGGCGAATCCAAGATGGCGAAAAAGCTTATTTTTTTATTCGGACTTTATTTCTTACCTATATAGGGTTTTTTGGGTCGCTGATCTCAAATTGTATGTTAAAATTTATCAAAATTAAAAAATAACGTCGTTTAAGCGACAAAATAGCTTTATTTTTGAATTCCGCACGTTGCCTCATATCTAGGGGTTTTGGACACAGTAATTATAAATATATCATTAAAAGGTTAATTTTTATTCTGTACATTTAATAAACGGTATATACAAATAAAATTCTAAATTGTTAAATTAACTCAAATTTAAATAGATTAAATTCATTTAAATATAACATACGAATACATATAAATTCCAACGACTAAAAATGTGTTTTCTACGACCTCTTTGTACAATTTCCAAAAGATATTACTGAATTAAAAGATTTTTCTGTTTGTGACCGACGTAAGAATGTTATTACTTAAAAACAAATGGCAACTTGTTCAACAGTATGGTGCAAGTTTAGAAATATTAATTTTATTGCAAGTAATTATGGAAAAAAGCAATTATTTTTGTCCATTATCAGAAACATAGAATAAAATCTGCTGAAAGAGACCGACATCTAAAAACGAAAACTGCACCAGATGTTCGATTTGAAAGAGACAGGTTTTTAAAGTTGTATCAAGAAACATTTCTGGAAAATGTCTTTCATGTCGTTTTAATGATTTTTATAAAAGAAACTTTAGCTGCAAATAATATCGCTGCTATCAAGCTGAAAGTGATGCTGATCGGTTAATAGTTACAACAGCTCTCAATGCATCAAATGAAAACATAGTCGTAGTATTAGAGAATATAGACGTATTACTTATATTAACAGCTTTAGTTTCCCATGATAAAGATATATATTCGTTAAAACCTGCCAAAAATTAAAAAAAATAAAAAATATCTTCTTCTAAAGGTCTGCAATTTGCGCATCCCAATTGTAGTGAGCATGTACTTTCTGTACATGCTTTAACTGGATGTGACACAATCTAGCCTTGTATAATAGATTGTAGTAGGACGCACTTATTCTCATTCCTCACTATATGTCCGAGGTATTGGAGTTTGCGTATCTTGATGTTGTCCATGAACCCTTTGATTTTTTTTTCATTCTCTCCAGAACTTTAATATTTATTACACGGTCTTTCCATAATATCCACAATATTTTCGGTATAACCACATTTCAAAGGCTTCGATTTTTTTGTGATTGTTTCTTGAAGTGTCCAGGACTCGACCCCATAGAGCAAGATGGGAAAAATCTAGCATCTTAGCATGGGAGTTTTGGTGTCAAGGCGCAGATCATGGCTTTTGAATATACATAGTTAAATATATTGAAGATATATAAGGATGAGGAAGACGAATAGGACCAGCACCTTATTAAAGATACACATGCATAAGTCCTAGTAAATGACGCAATGGCTATGTTCACGAAAGAATAAATTTGCCAAAATATTTGAACATAGTGATTTACAAGAGACTGCTAAAATTTATATAAAAAAATGCTGGTATAAAATGTATGCTTGCAATGTATGGTGCGAAGAAAAGTAACTGCTTAAACTCTTACAGGAATGTTTATTTGATTGAACGTTTTTTATTATTCATATACCGCAAGATAAATGAGGTTACGGACAATACAGTACATCTATTTTTTAAATAAAAACATTTTGAATTTTAGGTTTGACTCTTTTATTAAGGCGTCTACAAAAAAAGTAGCGTTAATTTAGCATCATTGTGCCCTACGATGGATTCAGCAGAACAACATTTAAAGCGCGTGTATTTGCAAACACAGTTGTGGCTGGGAAACCAAGATATTTCAACGGAAGATTGGGGTTGGAAATATGATACAGGAAAGTGTTTTCCAATCATAATGACACAAGAACCAACTCCATAAAACATCTTAAAATAATTTTTTTGCAACTACAAAACTAGTTGCGGGCCAGCTTGTAGGTGTAGGAGAAGTGGCCTTTAGGTTCGGCGGAAATAGTTGCCTTAATTTACGACCGGCAGTGTCAATGGAAGAAGTAGAGGAAGAAGAAACTAAAGCTAAATAATTTTTTCTTTGTTTTTAAATGTATCTTGGGTTAATTTTAATAAATCAATTAAAATATAATATCTTTAATACTCATTTAACTTTTCTATCATATGTTTCCACCATTTTTCAGACGCCGTTTTCCATTTTTGATAAATTTTAACATAAAATTTGGGATGAGCGACCCAAAAAACCCCTAGGTATCTATAGGTATCAGAAAAAAAATTGACGCCTTTTCCGCCATTTTGTATCCGCTAATTTTTATTTTAGTTGAGTTTTTATGTCAAATTCGTAGTCAGCGACCCCAAAACCCCCCAGACATCTAATAAAAATAATAAAAAAATTAAATAAAAAATTAGACCTTCGACGCCATTTTGTTTTTAGACCCATTTGGAGGCCAGATTCGTAATCTGCGACACCCAAAACCTTATGTTGTCAAATTTCAGGCAATTGTTTAAATAAATAAAATAGTTATAAATTTTTTAATTACGGGTATATTAAAAAACACTTATTTGTTAATAACAATTGAAAAAATAAAAAGCACACTTTCTCACCTATGGGGAACTTTTCTATAAACTTTTTCTGAAATAATAAAAAAAAATGTTCAATATCGGTTTTGAGTCAGCGAATTTTTAGCCTTTAGAAAATGGACTATAGTGAAAATGAATAAATCGACCGAAAATGATATACAGGGTGTCCCGTGACTCGATGGTCATAGCCTAAGAGCGTGTTCCTTGGACAATTTTAAGATAAAAAGTTCATATAAACATAGGTCCGCAAACGCTTTGTTACCGATCTACAAGGTGTTGAAATTTCAAGATTTTTTTAGTTTTTTCCTCATAGCTCCTGCAGTTTTGAGATATTTAGCTCAAATTTGGAATACAGGTTACACTGTAGGGCTTACATCATTGGCCATATGAAATGGTTGTGAGAATCTACAGGGCGATATTTTTTCAGGGGTTATGCCCCATTTTCTCCCCTTGAATTTTTTTGCGGTGCGCCGGTGGTAGATTCTAAAATACAAAATGAGTTTTCTGTTTTGTTTAGAATCTTTTTGTTCTCTTGTAGTTTTTTGTATCAGCAACCGGTATCGAGAAAAAAATAAAAAACAATTTTCTGTAATTCGCTAGACGAAATAATTTTTTTTAATGGTCTAGTAGGCCCTAGCTTTACTTGGATGATCTCTTGCTTCCATTAATTGTGACAGTTTAGTCGCCACTACCTGTTAAAAATGAAAGCTGGGATGACCATTTCAAAAAAAATTATTTCGTCTAGCGAATTACAATTACATTTTTTTCTCGATAACCGTCGCTGATACGAGAAAACTACAAGAGAACAAAAAGATTTTAAATAAAACAAAAAACCCATTTTGTATTTTAGAATCTACCACCGGTGCACCACAAAAAAAGTTCAAGGGGAGAACAGTGGGCATGACCCCTGAAAAAATATCGCCCTGTAGATTCTCACTATCGATTTCATATGGCCAATGATGTAAGCCCTACAACGTAACCTGTATTCCAAATTTGAGAGATAAAGAAAAACTAAAAAAAAAATTGAAATTTCAACACCCTGTAGATCGGTAACGAAGCGTTTATCAGAACTTTTTATCTTAAAATTGTCCAAGGAATACGTTCTTAGGCTATGACCATCGAGTCACGGGGACACCCTGTATATCACTGGAATGGGAAAAATCCTTTCTCATGTCACAGCCGACTATGAGATTCATATACAAAATACAACTTTATGGTATAACTCGAATATTAAAATTGTTTCTGAAAACTAACATTGTATAAAAAAAGAAAGATGGGGGGGGGGGGGGTTAATTTTTCCATATCTCATATTGTTATCGAGATTCCTTATGAAAACAACAAAATCTACTCACCCTGCACGTTAAATAAATGCTGTAAATAACAATAGCAAAATTGAGATAATTGTTCAAACGTAATTTGAACCATCTAATTCCCCAAAGTCGGCGCCTATGGTACAGTCTAACAGTGAAACCATACACAAATATTAGTTAAGCACGTACTTGTGTTGTGAAATGAATATAAATGAATTTGACGTTAGTGACGTTAGTATAAGGAAATTGCCTCTTTTTTTAGATTGTAATATTTTTAGTATACAGCCGATTGATGTAACATGGCATACTACCACCACAAACCTTCAGAAAGGACCATACGGGAGTTACAAGATATCGCCAACAAACTTCGAATTCTTTCCATAACCTCAACTCAAGCAGCGAATTCGGGGTAAGGTTGAAAATCAATACGCGTACGGGAACTGCGCACTGTAGGGCTGTGAAAGGAGGTTAAGGGCGGTGATATACAAATACTCCACACGACTGCCAAATGATATTTCATTCATTTTATACTAGATCAGATGAAAAATCCTTTATAAAGTTGAATAATAACCGCAAATTTTAATCGAATAAAGCGCGAGTGTAGTTGGCGGCTTGCTTACGTAGTTGAAATATGCCAGGGCAAAAATCTGTAGATTTTGAAACTTTGCAGGATATAGCCAACAGATTAAGGATTCATTCTATTACTTCTACCAACGAATGTAATTCTGGGTATGTCTCTAGTTGTTTTTGAATGGAATTAGAACGTAATTTTACAGAAACTTAAATAATTAATAATAGACACTTTGCAAATGTACCTTCCCTTAACAATTTACGTATACCTAGGTAACAGGTGCACTGGATATTTTAATTCCAAAACGCGTTGATGTCTATATGATTGTTAAACATAAGGTGGTGCATATTACTAAAACATTTTTCATTATACATGGTGGCTAAAAAAAGTATGGCGAAATAAACTGACTTTTTTTTAATAGAATACCATATACCGGGTGTAACACGATCATGGTACACCCCTTTTCTTTCTTTATTTTTGTAGCTAACTTTTTGAAGCTTGGTGCATCGTATGTACAAAATGAACGTATTTTTTTTAAATATAAAAAAAAAATTACGCTTCCGGTTTCTGTAGAAGTGATGCCAATTTTTGATTTTTAAATAAAACATTCGTATATTGTTGGATGCTACCACACAAGTGGTAATTCAAATGTAATTTTTTCTTAAATGTAATACTTATTTTTTAATGTAAGTGTGCCGTGATTTTCGATTTATTCTAATCGATCCATGTGATGCTAGAAAAATGTAAATCACATCGAAATTGCAAAATTATGTAATTTGTGACTAAGCAAAGTTTTTCAAAATGGTGTTGTGGGCGAAAATCTATTTTTTCAAATGGAACCACATTGGTACCAAAGTATTCTCCAATACTACTACTATAAAGAATTAGATGATAATAAGTAGTTGCTTTGAAAAAATAAAACACTTAAATTGTCAAAAACGTATGTTGGCTTACTAATGTTTGCATTGAATCTTTTAAAATTGTTTATAATTATTCTTAATTTGGTCCAAAATTCTGTAAATTTATGCAAGAAATTTATTTATGGAACATGTCAAAAGGATGTAGTTGCTGCTACAAAACCTTTACTCCCCCGCGATATCTTCATCGACAACACTGTGTTGGTAAGTATTTTCAACGACTGAAAAATCAGAAGTCCAATGATGATCCCAAATTGAAATGAAATGGATTTATAAATTTTATCACAACTGTAGTTTTTATTGCATTAGTCGTACATTTAAGTAAAATATATGGGTAGATTTATTATTAATGGCAGTATTGAATGGTACCCTAGCACCATTTCAAAGAGATAAGTTTCGTCGAAAAAACCATTTGGAAAACTTTGTTTAGTTATAAATCACATAATTTAGTATTCTTGACGTGATTCCGACGTTTATAGCATTACATGGGTCGATCTGAATAAATTCAAACAGTTACGGCACACTTTAATTAAATACTAACAATTATTTTAAAAAGTTTGACACTTGAAATGACATTTATGTAGTATCTTTATAGATTCTAAAATCCAAAAATTCAATAGTGTATAGGGTATATTGTTTAAAAAATCAAAAGTTATTATTACTTCCGCTGAAATCGGAAATGTAAAAAATACTTATGTCAGAAAATTACATAGTGCAGACGATGCACGGGCCTCAGCAACTAAATCCACATTCGCGATAAAAAAATTACTTCAGTGCCTTGGTATACAAACTACTATTAAAAAAATATATTTCTACCACCTTTAGTAAACTAAAAACGTCCAAAGAGCGATAGATTGAAGTACTACCCATCTGAGTTTTAGCATGTGGTGTAACTAAAGTTAGTATTTTTTATAATAACGAAATATGGTGGCTATACCTACATATAAATTTCTTCGAAATTGCGTCGTGTTACTTGTAAAAAATATATTTCTACCACCTTTAGTGACCTAAAATTGCCAAAAGGCGATAGATTGAACTACTACCCATCTGAGTTTCAGCATTTGATATAACTAAAGTTGGTAATTTTTTTTATTTAACGAAATAAGGTGGATATACCTACATATGAATTTCTTCGAAATTGCGTCGTGTTACTTGTAAAAAAATATATTTCTACCACCTTTAGTGACCTAAAATTTCCAAAGGTCGATAGATTGAACTACTAACCATATGAATTTTAGCATGTGGTGTAACTAAAGTTGGTATTTTTTTTTATTTAACGAAATATGGTGGATATTCCGACATTTTGAATTTCATTAAAATTACTTCATGTTGAACTATCTTTCTTGGAAAATCTCTATAGGCATCGAATAATAAGCAAAATAATACTGAAACAAATTTAATTATTATAGGTACTATTAATATTAAAAACACAATTATTATAAATGGTTGTGAGCTGGCTTGAATTCGTGGTTTGGATCTGGGTACTTTCTGTTTTATTTTCTGTTTTATTCTTGCGTTGTGCCCTGATCGTGATTAAACTTGCTAGTAGTTGGTAAAGTTCTCCTCATGGCTTCAATCATCTCTTGATGATGTTTAACGTGCAATTGTAAGTAAGATTTGATTGATTGGCTATTACTGTATCCAGTAATTTTAATGAGCTGCTGTTCATCAACTCCCTCTATGGCCAAATTCGAAAGAGCAGTTGCTCTTGCAGAATGGTTGGTGATTTTACCCTTTTTAATGTCAATTTCTATATCAGGGGCTTGCTGGTTTAAACCATGAAGATATAATGTTCTTACCAACTGGACTGTTCTTGTACCATCCTTTCGAATTGGGTTGACTCCAGTATGGATTTGAAGTTAAGAACAATCTGTCGGTCTTAATAAGATTTCCCCTTTTTTTAATCAACTTCTTAAACAAGCAAACGGGACACATCTGTGGTTTGTCGAAATTTCTAATCAACTATTGACTATCTGACAGTTTTTTGAAACCACCTTGTGTAGTTTTAGAGCATATTGGATTATAATCTATCCGACCTGTTGCGTTTCCCAAATTATCAGTTTCTTCTTTGAAATATTGGATACAGGCAGAATATCCCTCCCCTCCTCTCCATACGAGCTCATGTGAAACTATATAAAAAAAATACGCTGCAAGCCATTTGGAGTATTTTGGATCCCAGATTTCAATAATTTTTTTAATATTCGTCACTAGTTAAGGCGGAGGCACTCACTTCTCTTTTTGATGGGTTGCTCTGTAGTTTTTTGCGCTTAGCATCCCGAGCAGCTCTGGCGGTCGGAAATTCCACATCAGAAAACGGTTTACATTTTATTTTGTATTTTCCGTAATAAATTTCTTGTAATTGCTCAGCAGTAGAGTTCCACATAACTTTAATAACTCTTTCCTTGTAATCTTCAAAAGTTTTCTTTTTCATATTTAACGCATAGCCCTTCAGTACATTAGCCAGCTTTACGACACTCATACGCTCATGAATATTATGCGACTTTTCGTTGCAAAAATTCATCAAACTGTTTCCGTACACCTGGTTTTGATTTTCTAGTGTCATCTGGTATTACGTTTTAAATTTCTTGTCTAATAACTTATTGATTTTCTTTACCAAATCGCGACATTTCAGTATACACTTATTACACTCAACGTACATACACTTCGAACTAGTAATTGATATCTACTGTAACAGAACAGTTTAAACAAAAATGACAAATCAACATATGTCAACAACAACAATACCTTGGCAGGCTTCGCAACCACTGAAATTAATTTAAATTTTATTTATAATTTTATTCTAAATTTTGGTATGAAATTTTCTTACCGAATACCACACGAGCGTAAATTATTATTCATGCAATTTTTTTTTCGGTCACTAATATTTTAAGAAAATTATCCCTCGTCTTCGACTCAAAATATTTTCAAAATATTCGTGGCCTCAAAACAATTTCCGGAAATAATTTAAGCTCTTGTGATATTATAAGTGACAATTTTTGTCATTCTGAATACGAGTTGCTGTTGTGACGAAAATAACTAGCGCTTTGTGCTCGTGAAACGGCGGCAACGTGTAATGAATGAATGACAAATAAGAAGCAAGAGTTGTATTCGGAGGACAATTCAATGAAACAAGAATGTTCATTTTTAAAACTACGCACTACAAAAACTGTAACTGTCAAGTCAAAAGTGGATTTTTATTTGACATTTATCTGACAAATATTGTCGCATATAATCTCATAAGAGCATTAATTTGTTCCGGAATTTTTTTTGAATGCGTTCCAACAAATCAGGACGTTGGAATCCACGAAAAATAATTTCCGGATATGAATTAATGCTCGAATGCAGATTCGGTAAGAAAATTGTAACGACACAAACCCTAAAAAGAAGTAATCCATACCTACAAAAAAAATTCCAAGAAATTTTGTTGTTCTCTTGGTTACGGCTCATGAACTAATTTTTCTATTGATCATTAATGAGTGTCGTACGATTTTCACTACAATTCCCTTTTCATTTGACGTAAATATTGCTGAAACAAGAAATAATGCAAGCTGAGGATTGGTTGACTGCACAGAAACGCAAGCATTTGAATGATCACTTTATTTTGAATTGAATGGTCACTATGAGAGCTTAGGTATAATGTCTGCGGAGAGTTCAATGTAAAACAATTTTCTCTGAAGGTATAAGGAACTGTGTCTCTTTAAGGAAGTAACTTGATGTATAGATGTATACAGTGTGTACAGGGATGTGGTAAATATAGATGCAAACATACCATTTACTTAAGAACATACTTATGTTCCAACATGTACAACATACGATTTTCATTTTGTCTCTTTTCGTATTATTGTAAATGTTTGTACAAACATCGTCTCTTTCCCTCTAAGTGGTACCTGGGCGTTACCAGGGCAGTGCATGCGCATCACAATATTAAACGTACTTCTGAACTCATTTTTTACATTTTTTACAGTTGTCAGTTGTCATATTTGCGTTTATTTACACTGAAATTGGGCGTCGCAGAAGTTTTCTCTTTGACAAATTCGATAGCAAGGGCAACGTGCACCTCAAACAATTTTAAATATCGAGCAGGCCAACGGCCGAAGTCCGAGAATAGCGAAAGATGCGAGCGCAAGCATAAAACACGAAACCAGCAGCACGCGGGGCCGGCTTCAGAGCGCTAACAGCCGTTCGGGCGACAAAGGGAGATTTAAATGTTTATTTATAAAGTTCAATTTTACTGGGGTTAGATCGTCGTTCGGTTTTGAGTTTTTAAATTTAACGACTAGCAAGATGATATTCTCACGAGGTGGAACGTGGTTCTGAAAGACGTTTAAAATTACCGCTCTGCTTTAGCAACCAATCAAACATTAGGTACCTCTTAGAAAGAGAGAGACTGTGGACCACCACGAATTTTAAGTGCATTTGAAAGAGACAGCTTGTTAAAAGTGTGTTTGTGCTTATATCATACATGTAGTAACACAGTTGCAGTGGCATGTTTGCATCTATATTTACCACATCTCTGAGTGTGTCCGATACCAAGCGCAACAGAAGGAAACGCCGATAGTAAATTTAGTTAGGAACAAGCGTCGTCAGTGCTGCGCAGCATGCACTTGACTGTTTTTCTACTCTAAGTAGAGGTGTATTATTTGGAAAAGAGCCCATCACGTGATCGGAGAAGTCTACTAAAACGGGTTTGGATGGGTTAAACCAAGGCGATCTATATTGTTCCAGGCCATGACACTGAGCCTATAAAGTGACCTTTGGAATGACCTACCACAATCTGGCAGCATGGCTGTGACAACCTTTAACACAAAATTATTAGTTTTTGTCACTAAATGAACAATCTGTCAGTGCACTATCCCTGTCATTGTGATTTATGCCAGTTGAAAATAAATCGATCAAATCACTGCTATTTACATCGTAGTGCGTCACGTCACCGTAATATTCGATTTAAAAACAATTCCTAATGGGTAGATACCTAATTTTCGATTGCAAGTAAATCGTTACTAATTTTGACTTCATCTAAAACAGTAATTTCTTCACAATAACTTACCTGGAAGCTAGTGATATTGCAGTCAGAACAAGTCTCTATATCTTATTACTCTTTATATCTGCTCTTTTAAAGTGCTTTTCACACACAACACTAGCCTTTCCAATCTGCCAGTTCTCTAAATGCAAAATGTCCATTTTTGTGCTATCGTTCCATTAGATGGAAACTTGAACACGCTAACACATAGAGCAACTGATGAAGCGTAAGTTGACTTGCAGATTGGTACGTAAGACTTCAAAAGCAGTTTTGGAACTTATATGAAGTGCCTTGTCAAAATAGTGTTTAATGTTAAATATATTTCAAACAAACAAAACCAGTGTCATGGCCTGGAACAATATAGACCGCCTTGGTTAAACTTGCTGACTTAGGGAAGTCCGGGCCGTTCTATAATCGCTTGTTTGTTGTTTATCAAAAAAAAAACTTATATTTGACCAATCCGAATGTCTACATCTACTCAAAATATTAATCGATGTAGAATCTTCAGTTTTGGCCATATTATATTTTACGATGCGTTTTCGTCTACAGTGCAATTTAATTTCTACTTATAACAAAAATTAACGAATTTTCTTATGTTGCATATCCTGCCAGGCACACTGTATAGATAATTCGATGTATTTGTACTTGTTTCCCGGAAGACGTGAAAAGCGTCTTGAGAGCGATTTTAGCGTTAAGTAATTAGTTTAAACAGTTTTTCTAATTCATCGATGCATTTATTTCTAAAGCAACAAGTAAGGCAATCTCATCAATTTAGCAAAATATATTAATTTATTTTACAATATATAAACTACAACTAACATTTTGCGGAACAACCATTTTGTTGAATTGCACGCTAAAGGTGTCGTGGCATAGAGTAAATTAAATGTTTGTAGCATCTGGTGAGATTTCTTTCTAACAGTTTTCGATCGTTTGTGATAATTTTTCGACATGATGTGGTCTAAACTTCACATTATATACTTTGGTTATCATAATTCCACACAAATTTTCCATGCGGTTCAAATCAGGACTATTTTCTAGCGTTGGTAGTGTTGCTACTCCGTTATTTTTAAGTCATTCGGATACAGTATTGGGCAGCTGAAGAAGACTTATATAGCAGATAGTTCAAATAAAAAGTGACTTACTTTCGATCAAAATGAGTTTACCTTTGGTCTAACGTGATTGCCACGTTTCGCAAAATTTACGCATTTAGCAATTGTCCAGAGATATGTGTAGATTGCAATACCAATAAATATTGCAATTTGATAAAAATTGTAATATTACTTACAGCTAATTTTACTCCACATTCTATTGTACATAACTTAAAATTGTAGGTAATATATTTATAGTACATGATGTTTTTCAGGCATCCTACATCATGCTCTTCAATAGCCGAAATAATGTCGGTTCTATTTTTCCATACCATGCGCTACAGCATTTCGTCGCCAAGAGACCCTTCAAGTGACAGATTCATATTATCAAAGGGGCACGCTGCTCCTATCCTTTATGCAGCTTGGGCGGAAGCGGGTCTTTTTCCTGTCGAAAATTTACTAAGTTTGAGAAAATTGGATTCGTGTCTAGAAGGTCATCCAACTCCCAGACTTAACTTTATTGACGTAGCTACTGGATCTTTAGGCCAAGGATTAGCAGTTGCTGCTGGCATGGCTTTCGTCGGCAGGAACTTTGACAAAGCCAGCTACAGGTAATTATTTTATATCGAAAGGAATTATCTCTAAAGGACTTTTGGTGACCCCTGGTATTCTTCCTTAATTAAGGAGTTATGCTAGCCGCCTGCGCGGGTTACGACCAAAGGTGACTTATGAAATTATATCTTGGGTATGGTTAATAACAGTCTCTCAGCCTATATCAAGAGAAAGAAGGAATTATCTGTAAATTTTCTAACGATTATTTAGCTTTTCTTTTCCGTTACACATCAAAAGTAACAGTATTTGTTGAAGACTCGCAAATTTCGTAAATCAATAAACTATAGTTAACTATCCTTTCAGGCATTTCCTTTTGGAAAACTTATGATTAATTTTGGCAAACGAAATTGAAAAAACTATGTTCTCATCAGAATACAGACCGCATATTCTCCCCGTTTGTAAGTTGACAACGATTATAGTGTAAACTTTTAATTTCATCTCAGGTACAAATTTAATTTATGGCTAGACAGTATCAGCATGTAAATAGTTTCCAAGTATGCACTATTTCAGTTGTTTATGTTTCCCAAAGCTATTCGTCAGTAATCCAGATATACCTAAATGAGAAAATTTAATCCACTTGAGACAGTTAGACATTTTTTCTAAAAAGTGTGAATCATTGAGGTGATAACCGTTACATGGAATACTTTAACCTGATGTGGACGATGTATTCTTGGTTTCACTGGGTTGATGAGGTATGAGGCAGACTACTCCGTAAGTAATTTCCTAAACATCAATCTATAATATTGCGAAGACCTTCTGGAAGTTATACTACAATAGATTGTTGTCAGAATTTCAGGAGAAGATTGAATTTGTATTAGGTTATTTAACTTAATCATTGTTAATAATGCTAAGCAAGCGTGATGTGAATGTGTACAATAATATTTCATTATCTTTCAAACACGAATGCAAGTTCAACGCCAATATAATCTATGCAATTATTATAATTATTAGTTCTCTATGTGAAAATAATATTTTAATTAAAATAATTTCTAGAGTTTACTGCTTGATGGGTGACGGAGAAAGTTGTGAAGGTTCTATTTGGGAATCACTTCATTTTGCTGCTTTTTATAAGTTGGACAACTTATGTGCTATATTTGATATAAACCGCCTGGGGCAATCCGATCCCACCAGTCTGCAACATAATACAGAGATTTATCGAAGACGTCTAGAGGCATTTGGGTGGTATACCATTGTTCTTGACGGGCATAACGTTGAAGAACTCGTCAAGGCATTCCACAGTGCCGCGAGTATAAAGGATAAGCCAACAGCACTTGTGGCTAAAACTTTTAAAGGGAAGAACTTTCCTAACATAGAAAACGTAGAGCATTGGCATGGAAAACCTCTAGGTGATCAAGCTGAAAGGGTATTGCATCATCTTCACAGTCTGATAAAGAATGATGGTCCTGTTCAGTTAAGCCCTCAAAAGCCTTTAAAAGATGACGCTCCTGTAATTGATATATCCCAAATTAAATTGGTTTCTCCTCCGGAATACAATTTAGGTCAGATAGTGGCAACTAGAGCCGCCTATGGCACTGCATTGGCGAAAATTGCTCGAAATAATGCCAGAGTAATTGCCTTAGATAGTGACGTAAAAAATTCCACTTGCTCGGAAAACATAAAAACTGTTGATCCTTCAAGGTTCGTTGAGTGTTTCATTGCTGAGCAAAATCTAGTAGGCGTTGCCATTGGCGCCGCTTGTAGAGATCGAACGGTTGTTTTCGTTTCTACTTTTGCTGCTTTTCTTACGAGAGCTTTTGATCAGGTATTGAATTTACAACTTTCAACTAAAACTACTAAATTATGCGCTATTTTATAGATCCGCATGGGCGCCATTTCCCAAACCAATGTGAACTTTGTAGGTTCCCACTGTGGAATCAGCATTGGAGAAGACGGTCCTAGTCAAATGGGTTTAGAAGATATTGCCATGTTTAGAGCTGTTCCTGGTAGTACAGTATTTTACCCGAGCGATGCCGTAGCATGCGAACGAGCTGTAGAATTAGCAGCAAATACTAAAGGCATCTGTTATATTCGAACTAGTCGCCCTGGAACTGCAGTTGTGTACCCAGATGATAAAGTGTTCCAGGTAAGTTAGTGTGAATATGGACGCTTACAATTTTCATAGTAAGTAAGCACTTAATTTCTTAGATTGGGAAAGCTCACATTTTAAGAAAATCAAATAACGACCAAGTTTTAGTAATAGCGGCAGGAGTTACTCTTTTCGAAGCATTGGCTGCAGCCGATGAATTAAGTAAACAACGAATAAATATACGAATTTTGGATCCTTTCACGATTAAACCGCTTGATCAGAAAGTGATCATTGAAAGCGCTGTTCAAGTAGGAGGAAAAATTATAACTGTTGAAGATCATTACCCCGAAGGTGGGTTGGGAGAAGCAATTTTGTCGACTGTAGCGGAAAAACAACATATAATTGTAAAGAAAATTGCAGTATCCACTATTCCTCGTTCTGGGAATTCAAGTGCTCTTTTAGATTACTACGGTATTTCTGCAAAGCATATTATTAACGCTGTGCACGAAATGTTGAAAATATAATTCACTATTAGAAATTAGCCTAATTATCACACATAAAGTGCAATATTTTTATTACTGTGTAGCTAGATCTCTAAATATATATATACAAAGCTACCTTAAAGAATAATTATAATTATATGCATATTGTTTAGTGATTATAACTAGATGTTTAAATTGGTCTTGTTAAGAAATTATTGTTTCTGATCATGTTACGATAATATTGACTGTTAGTAAAAACATTTATCGTCCTATATGTTTTTTATTACTTCACTAAAATTATATCGTTTTAACACATCGGTGATTCCATTTTTGAAAAGCACCTATCTATTAATTTGTCTATCAATTCAAGTTGATCCTTAGCTACTGCGCATAGACATTTTGAACACAGCTCATTTTGAACCTGTTCCTTTTTTAGGCAATAATGTTGTTTTCTGACGTGTATGTGCATTGTACTGTAGGGTCCTATTACGGGTCGACACACTTCTAGTCCGAAGCGTCAACTCCTCCTTTAGCATTGTTGTAGTTATCTGATCAGTTACTAGAGTATATTTATTATGGTAATTAATATTCTATTATTTCTACAAATTGTAAACAACTCATTAAATTATTTACCCCCTAAGTACCATGAGATAAAAAAAAATGATTCTGAGCAGGCCTTGATAGTGTTATACGTTTGGTAGTACTGAAGTGTATTGTCAGTCTATGTCAAATTCGAGATTAAAAGGTTAGGTTTTGTTTGTTCTTTGATACAGACTGACGTAAAACTTAACCTGCAAATTTCGAATTTGACATAGACTGACAATACACTTCAGTACTGCCAAACGTATAACACATATCAAGGCCTGCTCAGAATCATTTTTTTTTATCTTATGGTATATGTTTTATTCCCCAAAGTTATTGTTACGAAAGGGGATTGTTTATATTTCTGAAGTAGCACAGCAAAGAAATAGGTAGAGCTTAATATCAATTACGATACCAGCATAGGCAAGCAGTTAGGGACCTCGGCTGTGGTGCTACGGTTCGGGATTCAATCTCCACAACTGGCGGGCGGCCCACCCAGTCGCTTTAGAAAATTGGGAAAGCATGGTAGTCGTCAAAGGCGTGATGCTAACCACTTCACCCAGTACGCCGTTAACGTGTGCCAGATGACTGGGTTTCGGAAAGAGATATTCGGCGGCCCTGGCCACCGCATCAGGCCATATTCCTCTGTGTGGAATAACCATAATTTTATCATAAAAGAAAACACATAACATAAGAATAAGTAACTTACATGGCTGGCGTACGAGTGCCATTTTAATATCAGGATTAAGATATACTATAGTGGACACTTAATAATGGATGACTGACTAACACTGAATAAACCCTGAATAGGACATGGCAGAGAGTGGCAGTGGCAAGAGTGGACTCAAGATATACAAACTTACTAAAATATATATACGAAAATGCAACAATCGAAGTAAACATCGCTGAAGATATAAAAACAAATAAAATCTCAATAAAAAGAGGAGTCAGACAGGGTGACACCATCTCCCCAAAACTATTTACTCTTGCATTGGAGGATGTTTTCAAAACACTGGATTGGGATCACAAAGGTATTAAAATAGACGGCAGATATTTAAACCACCTTCGCTTCGAGGACGACATCGTGCTTATTAGCCAAGACGTGGAGGAGTTGCAAGACATGATGAATGAACTAAAGTCAAAATCCGAAAAAATTGGGCTTACCATGAACTTAGCCAAAACTAAAATTGTGACAACAGACAACACAGAAATACGCCTGGGCGACCATGTCATAGAGAATGTCGAAGAATACGTCTATTTAGGACACAACATTAAACTAGGCAAGGAGAACCAAACTGCCGAAATAGAAAGACGAATTCGAATGACGTGGATAGCCACAGGCAAATTATCATACATCCTTAGAAATACAAGTATCCCAATAAACCTTAAAAGGAAAGTATTCAACACCTGCATACTTCCCGTAATGACCTACGGAATGGAAACTGCCACACTCACCAATAAATCAACCAACAGATTTAGAACAACACAAAGGGCCATTGAACGAATGATGTTGGGGATAAGTCTCAGGGATCATATCACTAATAAGGAAATAAGGCAAAGAACTAAAGTAGAAGATGTCATAAGACGCATTGCCGAACAGAAATGGAACTGGGTGGGGCATGTTGCCCGCCAAGATGAAACCAGATGGACAAAACGAATAACACAATGGAGGCCAAGACTACACAAGAGAAGTGTTGGCAGGCCACAACGACGTTGGCTTGACGACATTAAGAACCAAGTAGGGAGTAAATGGCACCAACTGGCACAGAACAAAGAGTCATGGAAAAGAATAGGGGAGGCCTATGTCCAGGAGTGGATGAAGAAGGGCTGCTAGAAGAAGAAGAAAGAAGAGAGCTTTATACCGTGCAAAGAAGGTTGTAGGACATAGCTGAAAAGGATTGTCTTTCCACATCCTAATATCTCAAATTGAACTCGATACAGTATTTTATACCTCGCAAAAAAGTTCCAAAACATGGCTAACGGCCAAGGTCCAGAGCAACAATTTCAGGATTTCCACATCCCGTTATCTAACTAGAATCTATCATATTGAAAAGAGTAAGCTAATTCATCAGTTGAATTTCTGAGTGTTAACAGATATAAAACCCTTAAGTCAATGTCATCTTGTGTCTTTCTATTTTCCCAGGAAAACCACCGAGAACTGAATAATACTAAAATTACAAATAAACAGTTAGACTTTTGGTCACAATAATGTTAATAATTTGCCTGACTTCGCAGTATATAGCGGAACATGTCTCACATTATACTGATACAACTTGGGGGTTGTAGTTCTGTTCTTCTGTTTACCATAACGAGAAGCGGTTGTGTCAAGATCGTAAATGATCCGTAAATAAAAGAACATAGTAGAACAACAGTAATTATAATTAAGTGAAGAAATACAGGTTCGTTACTTTCTTAGGTAATGAGTTCATGGCGCAGCTAACTACTACTTTTAACTAACGAGCTAACAACTATGTCTTAAGTAAATGTTGAACTGCCTTAATACGAGTACTCTCTGGGTTGAAGCATCTAGAGCACTTATCCTCAGAAGATAACCACGCTTGACTTCAATAAGAGGTAAATATCCTGTTAGATGTTGATCCCTTAGTGATCCAAGTCCTTGTTACTTCAGCTATTATTACGGGTGATAATTTTGATGAATTGAGTGCCAAGGCTTCAGATTGTGTGCTCAAAATGCAGAAGTACAGTTCCGACAATGGTCTTCTATTAAATAAAAATAAAACGGAAGTAATTCCTTTTTCTGTCCGTGATCCTCAATACAGCTTGTTGGTTAAGTTGAACGGCAAAACTCTCCAAAACAGTCAAGCTATTCGTCTATTAGGCGTTTAGTTGGATTCAGCCTTGTCATGGTTTGACCATATAAATAAAGTCACGAAAGGTTTATCAACGCACAGTTACGTACTTTGGAGAATAAGAGCCTGCGTGGACAGAGATGTATAGTTGGAGCAAAGATATTTCGGACGCCTCAGGCTACTACTTAAAGGTTAATGAGCATGGCAGGTGGGATTATGTTGTACACACGACAATCCCTTTGTAATAGTTCACAAGCAAATCCATATCCTTAAAATCGAAATGCGGCTACGGAAACGCAATGTTTGTTAGTGTTTAAAAACTTATTATTTTTATTTAACAACATTGTTAATAAAAAAAGATACAATCAAGAAAGACAAAAAATTATAGAAAATATGTATATGCAACAAATAACTACAGTTTATTGATTGATATATACAAAAAACAACAATTATGAGTACAATATATAAATTAATTTTCGTTATCGCTATCACATGGCCAATCGTCACTATCGCTGTCCCTTAAATTAATAATTAATTCTGGAATATCAATATTTTGTGACACCCATAATCAGAACGCCGTTTACGTGGCAGCGCTTGATTTTTCGCAATTTGAAAAACCGTACTTTTTGGCACTTTAGTTAAAAACGCAGTTCTTCTCACATTGCTTTCTCCTTCAGAAATTAGTGCGTTGTATACATTCAAGACTATGTTTTTCGCATCGTCGGATAAAAAATGCATTGATCGCTGGCTTGGTCTCTCTCCCGCATCATCAACTTCTTCTAACTCATCACATGGAGCAGCGACTTCTACAACTTCATCCTCAATTTCATTAGTATCCCATGGTCTCCACATATTCCACAAAATACAACACAACACAAATACTAGATGATAATTAACGTGCGTCAAAGTATAACAGCAACGTTATTATTAAATTTGGGAAGTAAAGACAAGTCAAGTGATTTATATAATTTATCTTTCATTCTAATTACTGGAAGGGATGTAGTTGTAAATACATACTTTAATGCCAATATGACGCGACGAAACATTAAATGTCGATTTCTCTTATCTAGTAATGTCATTTGAGCAAAAATAATTTATTCCTCAATCAGGGCATAATCGCATAATGTGTTTATTTACCTAGTAAAATTAATTTTGTCATTCAATATTATTAGATAATTAAATATAAATTAAGTAGAAACTTCACTACAAAACGAAATAAATACCACCTTGGAAATATTCCCACCTTTGCGTATACCTGGCACGACTTAAGCGGACTAACAATAGTAAACTCATTTGCGGTTTAACTTTTAAAGCTCGCTCTGTCCGAAGTATCTTTGCGTCTACTATACTTCTGTCTTATTATTATGCGTATGTTACCTCAACACTTTCTTATGGAATTACCTGCTGGGGTAATTCTAAACATATTAACGATGTTCTTGTAGCGCAAAAGAGGGTTGTGAGAACTACTTGCTATGTAAGTCAACATAAGTCTTGTCAACCATTTTTCAAAAAACTGGGTATTTTAACTGTAATATCCATATATATATATATATATATATTACAATCTGTAGTATACATTAAAACTAATCTCCACAAATACTCGGTAGTAAGTGACAACCATCCCTATAATTCCAGTTATGGTAAAACACTTGTTATACCTAAGCATTCTCTGACTAAGAGTGCAAATAGTTTTTACATCCTGCCAATTAAATTGTATAACCACCTGCCAAACACAATCAAATGTATTGCAAATTTTAATTTATTTAAAAAACATGTTAAACTACTATTATTAGATGAGTGTATTTATTCTATAAACGAATTTTTTGAGTACCAATTCAAAAAACTGTGATTATCTGTTATATTTTGACGTTTCCGATATGCTATAACTGTGTCTAAGGAAATACATAAATGAATTTTTATTATTATTATCTCCAGAAAATCTCGTAGTTGTGTTTAGGCTTTGCACCGCAACTGCTCTAGTAATTCCTTCCTCTAGGTGCTTCGACAGATGCTGTATAATTTCCTCTTCTGCGAGCTTCAGCGTTAAATATTGTGCTTTATTATACCTGTGCATTATGTATACTTCTCGAGATCCTCCTTTGTCAATGTACTTGCCCGACGTCAATTCAGTTCTGACCTGCGCCTGGTGGGTGTTATTCCAATACTACTCTGTGAATAGGTCTTTGAATTCCTTATACGTGGTGTATTTGCACTTTATAATGGTATGCCAGATCTCCGCATTTTCCCGCATGGCCATGTCGATTATTTGTAGTCTGCGGCATTCCGTTCGCTAAGAATATCATTGGTAACTCGCAAGGGCGGATGGGCCATAAGACGAACCGGGAAATTTCCCGGTGGGCCGGCTGAAAGTACGTCTAAGTGATCTACCAACCTATCTTCATAAACATGTACTTGCCGAAAATAAAGAACCGGAATGAATTTTTCATTTTCTTAACAAATTTTTGTAGGATTTTTGTACATTTTTTTCTGTATTTTACACTATTATTTGCCTATGTAATTAATCAGCAAAAAATTGAGTTTTTATATTTCTTCTTCCGACTGCCCGCCCATAAATAACTCTCAAACTTTTATGTTTTGTTTATTTTGTGGTAATTAAGATAAGTCCACGCGTCACGCGCTGTGGATTGCTTACTATTCGATTTTATGAAATGAGAGGAACAAATTCAATTTTTGACTGAAAAAGAAAGAAGTAAGTACCACCAGCGATTAGAAATATTTAGTTTTCATACGGCTACGGAATCATTCGGTCACAGAAATTTGACGTATAAAACTGTGTAAGAGCAGGCTTAAAGTGCTTTGTGTTTTGCGTGTGTTATTTACCCTGAATATTCGAATCGGACTTAAGGCAATTAAAATAACAAAATTTGTAAAAAGAATTTAATACAAATATGGTTTAGGTTTTCTCCATTATCGCCGTATTATAATACACACAAGTCAAAAAACATTAAATTTATGTTTTAAAAACTAGCCTCTTCTATTATTAGTCAACCGCAACCATCTCAAGAATTATGGGAAAAAATTGTTTCGTTTCCTGAATCCGTAAGTTCTCAAGTTGAAACAAGAATACAAAACGAAGGTGAAAACCAAGCGTCCACGTCTACTGCTTTAACAAGTTCTTGTGATTTTCAAAGCATTGCAAAAACCAACGAAGCAAAATCAAGCAAATCTGCAATTAATATTACTGATAGTCACAATGATAGTTATTTTAAAAACCCAAATTTGTACGACATTCAATTTTTTTTTCATTTCATCCGAGACAACCAGCTTTAATTGAGTTTTTTAATCGCGAAAAATCCTTCAAAATAAAAAATGGCACAGTAAGAAACTGGCTAACATACAATGAAAAACTTTTAAGTTGTTTTGTACTGCATGTCTAGTATACGCAAAGCACGAAAATCGATTTGTTCTTGGTATGAATGACTTTTCGCACACTTATCAACGAATTCAGGAGCATGAAGTAAGCAGTGAACATGAACATTCCGTTAGAGCATACTTTATGTGCAAGAATCAAAAGAACATTTCCAATTTGCTTCTTTCATCTACATTAAATATCAGACAGCAGCAAATAAAGAAAAAACGACGAGTATTAGAAGTGATTATAGACATTATAAAACTTATTGGAAAACGCAGATTAAGTTATAGAGGAAAGAAATATGAAGCTGCATATACTTTTTGGAATTAATATTGTTAGTAAGTAAATATGATGTACACTTAAAAGAACATTTAAATGAAGTCATCCAAAAAAGCAAAAATATCCATTAAAAAGGACAACAACGTAGATCTGGATCATTCGTAAGTTTATTATCTAAAACAACTGTAAATTCAATATTGCAAATCATAAGAGAATTGATCAAAACATCCATTCTGGAAGAAATCCAAAAAGCAGAAATATTTTCTGTACAAATGGACACTACACAGGATATTTCAGTTCAAGATCAATGTTCAATTGTAATAAGGTATGTTTTGGGTTGTGAAATCTATGAAAGACTGGTTTCCGTTGTAAGTTGTACAGACTCTACCGGGAAAGGCATGTTTAACATCATTCAAAAAGAATTTTCAACTTTAAATATTCCACTAAAAAATTGCGTTTCTAATGCCACTGATGGTGCAGCAAATATGCAAGGAGCTTACAATGGTTTCTCTAAATGGATGTCTGAAAATACACCTAGTCAATTACATGTGTGGTGTTACAGCTATATCCTGAACCTAGTTGTGTCCGACACCGTCAAAATAACAATAAATGCAGCGTCTTTATTTACCTTATTAAATTCCATTGCAATTTTCTTCAAAGAATCCTACCAAAGAACGAATATTTGGAAAAGCACATCCTTAGAGGCCAAAAAAAGAAATTACAAGTAATTGGAGAAACTCGGTGGTGGGCAAAAGATGCAGCTTTGAAAAAAATATTTGGAAATTACAAAAATCACGCCTATCGGTGATGTAAAATATAATTAACCTATGGGTGCATGTAATTTTCTTTCTGTTTGCACTTCACATTTTTTTACAATTGTATTAAACATATAAATTCAATAGGGGATCTGTATCATTTGCGTTCACTGTGCATTGATTTGCTCGAGTGTTAAATAAATATGAATGATTGATCATTTTTAGTAGTTGAAATCACATTGTAATATAAATCGAGGTACAAATTTGCTGTTGCAGCTGATAGCGTGTTTGGTTTATCATTTAACACATCCGTTGCGGTTATCTGGCGTCCCCGTATCTCACATACATGCAATCGTTTTTTTGTTTAAATTATTTATTTTGTAGTTGTTAGTAGATGTCGCTCCCTACTGATTACTATAAACACTTTAACTATTTAACCGATAGATGACATATCCTGTACCGCTTGTCGCTTATCAGTTCTTGCGGTTACTCGCGCTCGCTAAGTCCTTATCAACTCTCTTATCAGCTCTTATCGCTTCGTGTCTGTCTCATGCTTACAATAATATAATTTTCAAAAAATGCCATAAGGACACTTCCAATTTTTAATATGTTATATATGGCTTCATTTCCAGATGGGGGCTAACAGGTAGTTGGGGTGTGCCATTTTTCACCCGTTTTCCGTTTTTCCCACCCGTTTACGAGATACAACCCCTTTTAGTGTTCAACCATCAGCATTCGGCCGCTTATCGGTTCTTACGTTTTACAGCTCCAAAATATAATTTTCAAAAAAATGCCATAAGGACACTTCCAATTTTTAATATGTTATAGATGGCTTCATTTCCAGATGGGGGTTAACAGGTAGTGTGGGGGTGCCATTTTTTCACCCGTTTTCCGTTTTTCCCACCCGTTTACGAGATACAACCCCTTATTTGAGCCTCCAGCCCCCGGTGGCATCTCCCGGCTTCCAGCCCCCGGCCACCTGCCGGGGGCGGGGGCCTGAAGCTGTTTTCAGCCCTTGTAGCAATTTCGAAAATATATTATTATTACAGAAATGAGCACGAAGCGATAAGCTGATAAGAAACCGCAAGAGCTGATAAGGACTTAGTGCGCTCATAACCGCAAGAACTGATAAGCCTCCGAACTGTACATGATCTAGCGGTAATAAGGCGGAATTAATTAATGAAATCAGATATTACGCGCCATCTGTGATCAAGCTCTGAAACCATGTAATACAGAAACCTGTAAAAATAACGACTTTCGTTAGCCCTAAAAAGGGCTGTTTTGTGTGTGTGTGTGTGTGTGTGTGTGTGTGTGTGTGTGTGTGTGTGTGTGTGTGTGTGTGTGTGTGTGTGTGTGTGTGTGTGTGTGTGTGTGTGTGTGTGTGTGTGTGTGTGTGTGTGTGTGTGTGTGTGTGTGTGTGTGTGTGTGTGTGTGTGTGTGTGTGTGTGTGTGTGTGTGTGTGTGTGTGTGTGTGTGTGCGTGTGTCTAATTCTCCTTGTTACACTGGCAACATGAGTGTACAATGGAACCGTCAGGGATGTTTTGTACGTCGGGGAAGGCTTCTCGAAGAATTCGAGTTACCAGACGACATTTCCGATGGTTCCTGGGGCGGCAAAACGGACACGTCCTGTATTGATATGTGTCCATAATCAGGGGTATTGCCCGATGGAGCTGGTGGAACCCCTGTTCATTATTATCGAACCGACCAACGTAAAAAGGTTTTAGTTGGAATCGGTTCCAAATCGCTTGGTACATGGGGCCAGGCTTGATAAGAATAGCCTCCATGTCACAACCGGTTATTTTAATAAACAGGACACAACCACCAGGCGCCATCTGACAACCACACCTGTGTGAATCCAGGATACAAACGCTCAAACTGAGCCTCCACATCAACCCCAGCGTCGCCATTGCTAATCACAATATGAGCGGTGCTCAACGAATAGTCCATGTTGTGTGCTTGGAGAACAAGGAACAACTAAACTGTATGTGTTTGTAATGGAATATCATAAGCTGGTAAACTGTTTATCAACGTGATAGAAACGCCTAATTAGAAGTAGATATCTTACCAAATATCCGCTAACAATTTATCGTGTTGGAAACCATAAACGGAAATCTCAACCGAACATCCTGTTGCAAATATCGCAAAGTAAAACCTAGATAGTACTAATTAACCGAGTATCCTGTTGAAAATATCTCGCAGGAAAACCATAATCTTGCGACTAACCCGAGTATCCTGTTGAAAATATCTCGCAGGAAAACCATAATCTTGTGACTAAACCGAGTATCCGTTGCATGCTATCAAAGAAAATTTAATTAATTTTTGTGGCGTGGAAGTTGCTGATATAGTATTTAATATAAAAGACTCTAAGAAATTCTGTACTGTATTCTGCCGTGTAGTAGCAGTACAAAACAATGTTTTTGACAATCGATGTGCAGGGTTTCAATACCCCAGAATTTACTGTAAAAGAACTATCACTTTTCGATGGAAAAAGAATTATTCAAACCGGCGTTTCGATTGTCAAACTTAACGGTAGATCTACAACGACAAGCAGTTTGGTTGGAAAAGAATCATCATGGTCTGAAATAAAGCCGAGGATTCGTTTCCCTGACACAGCTACCCGAAATTCTACTACATGAAACCGAGAACGCCCACACAGTATTTTGCAAGGGGTTGCAAAAGGAGAAATATCTGAAGCGGTTTCTTGGAGATAAGGTTATTGCAGTTGCAGATTACAATTTTAAAATGGATCCTACTGCCCCAGCGTGCTTCAACCATCATTTATAATTATGTCATTGTGCTTTGTATCAATGTAAATCTTTGTATCAAAGTATAATAAGTGACGGTCTGTAATGGATTAATAATACCGCATTTGAATTTTATTATGTTTTTTATTTGCATACAATATATACAGTGTTATTGCACCCACGCACCACCTAGCTTGATCAACCCGACATGCACAAATAGGATTGATAAGATAAAATTATTTTAAATGATTGTTCACCGTAAGAGAAGCCTTTTAGCAATTTCGAATTTCGATATTGTAAGCCAGAAATGAGCACGAAGCGATAAGCTGATAAGAAACCGCAAGAGTTGATAAGGCGAGCGCGCTCGTTACCACAAGAACTGATAAGCGGTAAGCGTGAGGAATGCATTTGTATATAAGATAAAGATTAATATATAGGAAAACCATTTGTCAACGTAGAGGAGAAGAGATGGCGGGCTTAACGCAACCCGCATCAGCTATGCTGAAATGTGTTGAAAAAATGTATAAAAATATTGTGAAGGGTGGGTGTAAACGGAGCGAAGTGGAAATGTTAATAAAACACTGTAAATGTAATACTAAACCATTAAAAAAAGCTGTTCGTGCGGAAAATTTAAATATTGGGGAAAAACGTCATCTGGAAACTATATGTGGACACATGAAACGGTATCAAAAACTACTATTTAATCTTCATATCAATAAAACGGGTGCGGGGGCGAGAAAACAACCTAGAAGTGCGCGAATAGTGTGGGAGGAGATGGAAAACGCATACAAATGCAGACTTCGGACCGGAGTGATTGTAAATTTAAAACATAAGGATCCCAAACCGTTTTTACAAGATGCATTTTATTTATTCGCTTCACGCATAAAGAATGTGTATAAAAAACAGAAAACCGCTATAAAAGTGAACACAAAATTTTGCGGGGAGTTTGTTAAAGAAACCAAGGACAATGTTATAACAGACTTGAAATATTTTAGCACGAAAAACAATGTAATTCTGCAAGAACATGTCGAAAATCGTGCAATTTTAAATCAGTGGTATTTCGATAACGTGCAAGACTCTATTCTGAATCAATTAGAGGAATTTCAAGAACAAGAAAGTGGGCGTTATCGGAGATTATATCTTTAACCGTGAACACAAACAGCTGTACTATGTTCCATGCATCTTCGTACATCGAACTACCGCAATATATAAAAAAGAAGCATGCGTGTGTCAACGTAAAAAATGATGATAACTTCTGTTTTGCGTGGGCGATCGTATCCGCCCTACATCCCACCAACACCCACAGCGATCGAGTATCTTCATACCCCCATTACTCGGATGTGTTGAATTGTGAAGGATTGGACTTCCCAATAAAAATTTCTCAAATTCCGAGGTTTGAAAAAAACAATCCAAACATTTCTGTCAATGTGTATGTGTTAAACAGAAACAAATACGGAATTAGTGTGTGCCCCGCGTATCTAACTTCAGACAAGAAGCAGAATCATGTGAACCTGCTTATGTTTACCGATCCCGCGAATATGATGGACACAAATCTCGATGAACTGATGGATGCAGACCGCGACGCTGTAGACCCCGAACCCGAAGTAAATTACTATTACTGCTGGATTAAAGATTTAAGTAGACTTGTAAGTAGCCAGTCAACAATACGTAATCGTGCTAAGAAATATATATGCGATAGATGTCTGCATTATTTTTATAATTAGCAAAGGTTAGACGCTCACGAAATTGATTGTAGAAAATTGAACGAGTGTAAAATTAATCTCCCTCGGCCTGGCGAAAAACTAACCTTCGCTAATTATAAATATCAACAAACTGTACCATTTATTCTGTATAGCGATATAGAATGTGTATTAAATCCTGTAACTGAAAAGGTGGGGAGTAACACTGTAAAGTATCAAAAACATTAAGCCTGCAGCATAGGTTATTATTTGCAATGTTCATATGATGATTCACTCTCACATTATAAATCATATACGGGTGCGGATTGCATGGAATGGTTTGGCAAAGAATTGTACGAAATGGGGTTAGAGATAAACAAACATTTCAAGACCATAGTTCCAATGGAAGAGCTAAATGAATTGCAGGAACGCGAATATCGAGATGCATCTAATTGCTATATCTGCACGAAGTCTTTTAAGGATGATGATATCAAGATAAAAGATCATTGTCATTTCACCGGTAATTACAGAGGTCCGGCACATCAAAGCTGTAATTTAAATTATAAAATCGATCATGTAATACCGGTTGTTTATCATAACCTTAGCGGTTATGATAGTCACTTCTTAATCAAAGATATCGTTACAGCCTTTCCGGGTAACATTTATGTTTTGCCTCAAAATAAAGAGAGGTATATTTCTTTCACTAAAACTCACGATGATGCCAGTAGTTTAAAGTTTAGATTTATCGATTCATTTAAATTTATGAACTCTGGATTAGATAAATTGGCTTCTTATTTAAAAAAGAAGATTTCAAAATTCTACAGGCACAAACAAAGAGCTAAGTGAACACTAATTATCTCTGCTAACACGTAAAGGTGTATTTCCTTACGATTACATAACTTCCCTTGATGTATTATCAGAAACTAGATTGCCGTCAAAAGATAAATTTCACAGTAAGTTAAAAGATGTCCACATTTCAGATAAAGATTATGCACACGCTGTTGAAGTGTGGAACGAGTTTAATTGTCAAACAATTCAAGATTATACGATGTTATATTTAAAAACAGATATTTTGCTGTTGGCCGATATTTTTTAAAACTTTCGTGCGAGTTGTCATAAAACGTACGGATTAGATCCCGCCCACTATTACACATTACCTGGATATACTTGGGATGCCATGTTGAAATATACACAAATAGAACTAGCACTCATATCCGATATAGATATGCTGTTGTTTATCGAGCGAGGTATACGTGGCGGTATTAGTCAATGTTCGAAGCGATATTCTAAGACAAACAATAAATATTGTCCAGCAGGATACAACCCCAAGCAACCCTCAAGGTACATCATGTTCTACGACGTGAATAATTTGTACGGATGGGCAATGATGCAGTACCTACCCTACAACAATTTTCGATTTTTAACTCGTACAGAAATAAGTTGTTTTGATGTTAACAGTATCAGCGATTAGTCAGCAAAAGGGTACATATTAGAAGTAGATATCGAGTATCCAAACGATATCACGCTGCACAATCTTCATGCCGATATGCCAATGTGTGCCAAACACTCTGTTCCTCCAAATTCAAAATTACCAAAACTAATGACAATGTTGAATAAAAAAGAACGATAAGTGATTCATTATAGGAATCTGAAACAAGCTATAGCTGCAGGCTTAAATGTAACCAAAGTGCATCGCATACTATCTTTCGATCAAGCTCTATGGTTAAAATCATACATTGAGTTAAACACCCAACTTAGAACAAACGCAAAAAACAAATTTGAGAAAAATCTATTTAAATTCATGAATAACGCTGTTTTCGGTAAAACCATGGAGAATGTTCGTAAACACAAAGTGGTTAAATTAGTAACGCGATGGCATGGAAGATATGGAGCTAATCATTACATATCCCAACCTAATTTTCACAGTCGAACAATATTTAACGAAAATCTTGTAGCCATAGAATTATCAAAGCTTGAGATAATGTTTAAGAAACCGATATATGTAGGTATGTCCATCTTAGATGTAAGTAAAACATGTTTATATGATTTTCATTATAATTATATGTTACGTAATTTTTGTTATCAAGATTGTAAGTTGCTGTATTCAGATACCAATAGTCTTTTGTATGAAATAACATGCGAAGATGTTTATGATATTATGAGGCGTGACATTCACATGTTTGATACAAGCGATTACCCCAAAGACAATATCTACAACATTCCATTGGTGAACAAGAAAGTGCCAGGTCTAATGAAAGACGAGTGCAACGGTAAAATAATCACAGAATTTATTGGTTTGAGATCGAAAATGTACAGTGTGAGGGTTAAAGGTAAAGATGCTGTTAAAAAGGCCAAAGGCGTCTTGGAAAATGAAGTTAAGAACACAATTTGTTTCAACGATATTTGGAGTGTTTCTTTGATAGCAAGGATGCTGTTAGAAATCAAAATTTAATTAGAGCAAATAATCACATTGTACATAGTGTAGTCAAACTAAAGTGGCTCTTACTAGCGCAGATGATAAGAGACACATTTGTGAAAATACAATAGATACCCTTGCTTGGGGACATTATTCTATAAAAACGTAGGTTTATGTAAAATGTACGCTTTGCTTGCAATAAATGTATTAAATGCACACCTGTGTTTTATTTACTTAGGTTTACATGCATGCTTAGATGTAATAAGCTGAGATGCCATTATGAAAGGTAAGAAAACACACACATTTTTATACAGTTTTTTATTTTATTTAGCTATCAATACATTTCAAACTATTTCATTCTTATTTATCCATTGATCGTGTGATTTATCCATGCCCAACCAGCGTACATACAGTTGATTGCCACGTTTTCGTAACACCTTTTCAACCAAATATACATCGGCATGTTTGGTTTTCTGCAATTCGCGTTCGTAGAACCCACCAGCTATGGGTTGTCCTCGCATATCTTCGAGTAAATATACAACCGGGTTGGTGATACGAACCTTTGCGATTTTAAATAATTCCGTTGACCAGTTGGGTGTGTAACCTTTCGCGAAAACATTCTTAAATTTGCTTATACGTACTATATCGCCGACTTTTAAATGATGTTAGCCGAAGATCTTTATGTTATTGTAAGCGGTTAATTTTGTATTAGCAGTAACTTCAGAAGGTTTCATTCCAATGGTTCGATGTTTTCTATTGTTATATTCCTGGGTCACATCGGCGAGAATATTAATCCATTCATATTTTCCGCGCAGACTGAATGTCTTATACAAATTGTTTTTCAAAGTTCTAATTGCTCGTTCGGCTATGGACGCTTTCTTAACACTATACGTGGGGTAATGGTTGATATTAAATTTTGACATTAATTCCGAAAAGCCTCTGTTGTAAAACTCTTTACCCTGATCGGTTTGCAAATTACTGGGTAAGCGACCTTGGGCCTGTTTTAAAATTTGTTTCAGCGATTTAACTATATCGATACCTTTTTTCGATTTAAGAGGTTGGGTCCACACGAATTTCGAATAACAATCAATTACAACTAAAATGTACTTATAACCCTTATTGTCTCTAGCATATGGAATAAATTCGGCTAAATCAGCCTGCCATAAATCATCGAATCCTTTAATTATAACCCGTCTTCTAGGAAAATTTCGTCTCGCTTGTTTATGCAACTCCTCAACGACCTGTTTTTTAGACATTTTTTTATAGTTCGTAATTTATATCGCCCACATCACCACTCGATTTGTTTAATCGTGTTCGGAAAGCAGCGATGTTGTTATTAATAACATCTAATTTTGTAGTTATTTCTTTTATACAGTCGTCGACAAAATTTTTGTTAAAGCATCATCACCGTTGTCAGGATTAGATAGATTAGCAATACGTTTCCCTTGAGAAGCAAAATTTCGATATTTGCATTGCGCTTTGTTAATTCTGTTCTAATCAAGCCCAATGTTTGCATATGTGTTGTAGTACCAACTTCACGAATTTTCTCGTCAATATAATCTTTATTAGATGCATCCGTCCCCTCAATGGGGGTTTGTACATTAACTAACCTTTTTAAGTTACAATCATTCTTAGTGCTCAAATAATAGTTTAAATTAATGGCGTCGTAACTATCTTTAGGGTTTGCAACATTAGTAATTCTTTGATTTCGTGCATCGAAACATTCTTTGTCAAGCATTAAAACGTTTTGTTTATTAACAGCATCACTACCATCAATCGGATTTGCTACGTTAGTTAACCTCTTTCCTTCTAGATCGAAATCGCCATTATCGGTTAACTTAAATCCTACACCAGGAGGACCGATAACGTGTGAATGATGACGATACTGATGACGTCCGAACTTGTCAATACTCATGATGATTGTCGCGATTTATACCGCCTACACATATTTTTATAGATTAACTAGAAAACGTTTACTTTTCGTGGGATCTTTAATGTAACCGGCTTCGTACAATTCTTTTGCTATGGAAATGATTTCGTTACGATGCCCCGTATGACCGGCTTCTTTTTCAGTCCATTTCAAATGCAGATCGTCAATTAATTCGTGTACATCATCCCAGTATCTGAATTCTACAGGTTTTCCTACTTCCTTCAATAGTCCCCTACCTGAGACACTCTTAATTCTGCGAGTAGTGGTGCTACTGCTGCTGCTGCTGGGTGGATATATCAGAGGTTTTATAATGTTTGTGTATTTAAATGCCTTTGTTCCCATTACTTGACCGTGCGAGTCATTATTTCGCTTATGGGCATTTGTATCCATCAGAATATCTTTATAATTTTTTTGATCCTGCTTGGTGAAAATTGTTTTTGGATCGTTCATAATTAGAAGCTCATATAAACCGGGGGTTCCTTCGTATTCCTTTCCATTAATAACAACATCTTTACCTCGAATATCGATTAGACTATTACCTATTTTCCATTTATCGTTATGTACATTGTAATGCACCCCATAAGTAGTATCCGTAAGATGTTCTGTATCGCGTATCATTCGCTCCACATACTCTCTGGGTAGTGGATGATATTGTTCAAGAAACGAATCTCCCGCCGATTCATCTAATAAAGTCGAAACATGAGATGGTGTGGGGGCTTCCTTTACTTCATCCTCTTCATCAGGCATTATTTCACCTAACATCACTCTCCAAGAACTCTGGAGGCGGCGGATTCACTGTTCTTACTGGTGTTGACGTCGCACCTCGTTGTGCCGGTAATAGTAAAGAAGATCGCCTTTTTATTGGTTTTATCCCAGTTTTAACAGCAGTAGTAGGTGACTGCTTTTCTATTTTTATAGGGATATCTTTAAGAGGTTTCGTTACGGGCTTATACATGTCCTCAAATAACTTTTTAGCGGTGGATTTTCCTTTCTGCAGGGAATTATACTTTTCTCGAATACTTTTTCTAAGTTTCACGATTTTTTTTCTTCCTTTGTTTTGTGATCCATGATGAACCGCTTTTTGGACTGCTTTGGACCGCTTTTTGGACTGCTTTGAACTGCTTTTGGACTGCTTTGAACTGCTTTTGGACTGATTTGGACCGCTTTTGGACTGATATAATCATCCGCTATCGAACCGCTTTCTCTAATGAACAGAGCTGTTGTAACCTGTTTGGTAATAATTATAAGTATATATATGAATCGAATCCTTTACGATATCGACCTCGGTCACAGTCTTTGTTTATTACCAGGAAACCGTAAGGTTCTCTCCAGCATTTAGCACACAGTTCACGAAATGTAGCAAAAGACATATCTGTACCAACATGATCATCGTACACGTGACGTAAATTCATTTCATCCTGTTTAAATAGCACCAATAAGTTTGTATTGTCGCGTACTAAATGTTTCGGTATGCGAGTGTATGTCTGACAGAGATAGAAACAATCGATTGCATTATGTCGACCCATACTAAAATATTCGCTCTTTACATTCTGTTTATCGCATATGATATCATCAAAAATAAGGATAGAATTAGGTTTAGCCTTGTTTGGATGCATAATATCCTCGTGTTCATTAAATGTATAATAACCTAATCCCTTTATAGGACGCAATAACACCCCTAAAAATTTATATTTTGGTTGGTGTAACGATTTCGAGTACACGTATACATTTTCAAATTTTAATCCGTTCGGTTCCTGCAATAAGCTCATCATCACCTTTGTTTTACCGCAGTTCGAGGGTCCAGCAATAATACAGCGACATGTGTTTGGCAAAAGTACACCGTGTTTTTTTATGTTATTCACATGACCCAAGTCAAAATTTTTTACCGACAACGTGCTCTTTTGCTTGACAATTTTGATTGTGATATGATTAAGAATTCACCCGGCTACCTCTATTTATAGTCACGAATAAAACTCCACCTTTTGTATTTATTTGTATTTTGTTTAACTAGACATACATGTCAGAGCTTATTATAGACGTCGTACTTCACCGCTGAAGGGGTTGTATTCCACCACTGTATCGTGAACAATTAGACATTATGCGACGGTTCCTTGTTCGAATGCGCTTAAAGCCTCCATTTCCAACTTGATGTCAACGGTAGAAGTTTTGATGGATTCCTTTTGATTAGAACAGTTCAACACGAATATGGGGGATTTTTTAAAGTCGGTGTAGTCGAGTAGCGGTTTGATTCTGTTTTTTCCATAACTCTTTTGAAAATCGCAATAACTGCGGTAAGCCAACTGATATTTATTGTTTGCAAAATCTAGATTCCAATTTTCGTAGGGATAACGTTCTGAATTAAGATGTAATTTGAGATTGGTAATATTTGCATGATTAAAATCGGTTGCTTTAGCGTCTATACGTTTTTCCATTCTCGGTTTCGGTAAATTTACCTTCGATTACAATGAAACTTTCTCCGATATCGGTTATTAGTTCTTGATTTTGAATTAGAATTCTGATTTCGTCCGAGTTGGCATAGGTGTTTGACCCATATGGTAGATATGTATGATAGTTTAAATTCTCAATGTCTTCCTCGTAATGCGGTTTTTCGAATACGTTTAGTTTGTCTACCGCCATCTTGCACTATTTCCAATCCGAGAGAAGTTAGAAATCGTTTTTCTGCACGTGTTAGTTCTCCGGAAGCTGGAGAACGATTAAACTTTGATGTTATACCACCTCCTACTTTATAATTAAAATGTATCCCCATTATCTTTCAATTCTAAGATTCCGCTAGCTTGTTCGCCTCCAAAATCTATTAGTTCACCCTTCTGATTCACGAGACGGATCTCGATGCCATAAATAGTTTCGACATTAACCTCGAAATAAATAGGTGCAGTTGGTACACTTTCCATAGGAAACCCAGGCGCCACGGAAATACTAAACCCATATAAGATGTGAGCGGGCAAGTTGTTGCGATAAGAACCCCGTGTGATGTTACATTCGATGTAGACGTTTGTATGTTTAATTATCTGTATATCCAATTCGGATGTGTGAGTATGGTTAGGTTTGTACTCGATTGGTTTGAATCCTAGCATCCGACCGATAGAGTCGGTTTTTGAAAAATCTACGTTATACATCGATTTAATTTCACATTTTTGCGTATTATTGTTTGCTCTTAGTACGGTGTTGTCTACGTGTTTTTCTAAATAAGAACTTAGTTGGTCGATTTCATATGAACCGTGTGGAATAGCGAGTACATGCTCATGCTCATCTTTGTAATAAAACTTATCGTTGCCGGGGTGGATATTTTTAATCGAATTGCAGCCTTAGAATCCCCTTAGAGCAAGCTCATACCTATGTCTAGGATTTAATCTAATCGATTCGGCATAAGTAGTATACAATATGTTACCAACACCTTCAACTACCAATAGCACAGACATGACTATGATGTGTTATCATTTACAATCATTTATATAGAAAATGTAGACAAAGGTGACCACATATCACGGTATTATAGTTCTGCTCTCTAACGTAATTATAATAAATTTTAATATCCCGAAAGTAGTCAACGACCTCCAACGGTGGCGGTAAATTCCCAAAACTGTCATAGTATTTAACTATAGAACCACGCTTTTTATAACACCCAGTGCGTACCGCGTCCTTTTTTATTATCTAAATTGACAATTGCACTCTCATTCTTCCAGGGTTTTTTAGGTAACCCATCTCTCATAAAGACGCCTCTAAAATGGGGGATATCAACCGCATATCGTTTTAGGTCGCCATCAGTTAATGCTCTTTCGGGTAGTGTTATTAGTTTTTTTATTTGTACGGTTTCAAGTACATTCCCCTCCTTCATATGGTTTAAGGTACAGAACACCACCACCTTTTTTAGTTTTTTTCAAATACAAACCGCTTCCCTTCTTTCCGAGAGCTATAGCTTCCATGGATTGATTGTGACGCGCTGTTTCGTCCAACTGTTTTCTGGCGGCCTTAGCATCATTGACCGCTTTGGCTATACCGGATGCTCCTCCGGCGAGCGCTCCAGCTGCAGATAAACCCGCAAACAAGGGGATCAGAAAAGGTAGAAATCCACCTTGTTTAGGTAGAGGTAACACTCGAGGAATCAAAATGTTACGTTTACCGCCAACACTCTTAATAACGGTTTTAGCAACGGCCAGAGCTTTCTTAATTATATTCTTTTTATTGCCAAGGTTTTTTACAGCTTGAAAAACTTTTCGTAAAACTCCCCCCTTAAAAGGTACTTTCTTAGTTTTCTTTGATTTGCAACAACCCTTCCCCAATTTAGTTTTTGCTTTCATCGCTGTTGTTACTGCCCACGCTGCAGCCCGTTCTCCAAACCCCGCGTCTTTCGATTTAACACGCTCCCACGCTCTTTCAGCTAATTCTCTATCGGCCAGATGTCTGCTGCTTAAATCTTTGTTATCTCGATATGCGATGCCATGCAAACGACATGCGGCGTCCAGAGGATTTATACCTTTATCACCTCTAGCGAGTCTTTTCGCTAAACGAGTTCCAGGTCCACAATATTCGTAACTTCCAGGAATGTGTAATTCAACAGGTAGCTTGTTGATGAGATCGTTTACAAAACCCCTCCCACTCACCTTACCTCGCTTACGGTGAACAATCATTTAAGTGACCGATGTCGTTTTCAACTCTATTTATACTTTTTCAGTATCTCACATCTGGCGGTAAGCAAACAAAACAACTTTATATTTTTAATACATTTATTTAAACGACATCGTTACAGTACTTAAAATAATAACACGTACACATACATGCCATAAACATACCTAGTAATAGACAAGAAAGAAGAATTATAATAATAAAATAATAATTGTTGTTATTATCTTGGGGAGGCCAAATCCACTCGATGCTAAGTATATCGGTATGATTTTTATTCCAAATCTCCATTCTCCAATCCAAATCTTCCATCAAGCCGTTAATTTGATAACGTATCTTGTAGAACAGGAAATGGTTGGTACGATTTTCGAATTTCTCCAAATTTGCACGATACACGTAATGTTCGTGGCCACCGGAAAAATAATCCATAGTCATCGGCGTCCATTTTGATGGCCACGATGATGGTTCATTGTATGCGGTTAGATTTGCACTGTCGTTTCCAAATTCCACATAAATATATGCTCTCGTTGCAGTAACAGGATTACTTATAATTAATTCCTTCTCGGGAGTAAGGAAACTAAGTACTATTATCGATGTAAGATTCAACATCTTTCACCGATCAGAGTCCAATGTCAATTGTTCAAATTGTTTAAACATCAGCCTTTTCATACAATACAAGTCTAAAATTATTCTTAACCTATTCAAATTAATTTTCTGCAACATTTCGGTATTGCACCACACCTCGCATGTCTAACAGCTTCCAGAAAACAATCTGGATGCAAATGCAGAATTTCTAAATTTTTTATTGAAGAAATATATGTGTCCGTTCGTATATCGAAAAACAGATGTAAAGTCCATCGATACACCGGGAAAATCTTTAATTGAAATAACTATTACCTTATCACCCTATTTATACACGTTAGCTTGGCCGAGCGAGGCGCCTGATTTAAGCACAGGTAGTGCGTGGGTGTAGTAACACTGTATATATTATATGCAAATAAAAAACAATAAAATTAAAATGCGGTTTTATTAATCCATTACATAGTGATTATATACAGTGTGGTCCAATAAGTGTGCAACAAATGGGACATTTTTTTATTAGTTGTAAAACCGAAATTTAAATACCGCCAAAAGTTAGTGCATGTTCGATAACCATATCAGATGCCCTTAGAATGGCTTCAAGTCAAACAATATACAGGGCAGGACAAAAAATATGTAATTCGTTCAAGAATAAAGTTACCTTATTTCAAAAAATATAGCAAAATTTTATTGAGAAAAGTTGTTTAGAATCAAAAGTTATGCTCAAATACGAAGTCACGGCCTCCTATTCGAATTTTGATTCTTTTTTTGTAAAATTTTGTATTATCCCCGTATGATACATATTTTTATTATTCTGATTTTATTAAGAGTTTTTCATATGTAAATTATTATTAGTAAAGCATTTGCCTTGTTAAAAAGAATATTTGCGAAATTCTAAAGTTCTGTTAAATATCGTTGCAACAAACATGAAGTGGACGGTTACCTAAAAAATATAAATCCAAGTAAATTTTACAAATACGCTTCAAGTTGCTAAAAGTTATTTAAAAGGGATGTGGTTGTGGCTACTTTAAATACATATAAAATCAAAATAATAAAAATATGTATCATACGGGGGTAATACAACATTTTCCAAAAAAGAATCAAAATTCGAATAGGAGGCCGTGACTTTGTATTTGAGCATAACTTTTAATTCTAAACAACTTTTCTCAATAAAATTTTGCTATATTATTTTAAATAAGGTAACTTTGTTCTTGAACGAATTTTATATTTTTTGTCCTGCCCTGTATATTGTTTGACTTGAAGCCATTCTAAGGGCATCTGATATGGTTATCGCACATGCACTAACTTTTGGCGATATTTAAATTTCGATTGTACAACTAATAAAAAGATTTCCCATTTGTTGCACACTTAATGGACCACACTGTATATGGTAAACATTAGATAAAGCACAATAGCAATAAGTTTTAGCATGATACATGCACAGGGGTTGTGTTGGACTGAGTGGTGGTTGCTCTGCAACTTCGATGATTGGTATTGCGGTGTAGCGTTTCAGAAACTCAGCCTTTTCACGACCTTTTACGTATACTCCATCGACACCCTGCAGAAGACGCCGTAATATGGTAGGAAACAGGTATGCAGGAGTAAATCCATCCTTCCAGGCGATACAGTGATGATTTTCCATTACCCAGTGGGCTTGCTTTTGCAAATTCTGTGGCAGTGCTTCGAGAGGGAAGGGTTGTTTGAACACGTGGTGTGCAATATTGGCTCCATTGTAAGCAGCGAATTCTTTTGGAGTGAAATTCTTGTCCGTTGTTTTGAATCCTTGAATATCGATAACCAATTTCATGTTACCTCAGGGAACTAGCTGAGCGGATAAAGGTACTGTCGCAATGCTACACTATACACGAAAAACTGTATTAAAATGATAATTTTCAATGTCTGCTTTTATACTAAATGTTTATCGCCGGCTTTTTCGCCACAAAAATTAATTAAATTTTCTTTGATAGCATGCAGCGGATTCTAGGTTCGCTCTCAAGATTATGGTTTTCCTGCGAGATATTTTCAACAGGATACTCGGTTAATTAGTACTATCTAGCTTTTACTTTCCGATATTTGCAACAGGATTCTCGGTTAATCGCAAGATTATGGCTTACTGCCAAATTGTCGCTTTCGTTCATATCTTAAACTTTAAGAAATTATGGTTAGCCTACAAAGTGTCGCTTTCGTGTGTATCTCAAACTGAGGTTTCCTATGTGCTAAATGTCTACAGGATGTTGCGGCGAAAGTTGCACGCTAAAGTGTCTTTATCGTGAATAAACAGGATGCTAGTCGAGATGTTTTAATTAGCGATTTTCTCATGTAATACGGTCAAGATAAAAAATTTCGCATACAGATCCTCATTCCACGGCTCACTTCTGAACGGTATACATGTATGCTAACATGGATCGTTCTATACGCAATTTTCTGCAACTTCACCCAAGATCTGAAAATCAGGCTTTGGTGGACGAAATCAACCGGCTCTACCCTGGGTATGACATTTGGCTTCCGCACGGTAAAAACAATATTGCAATAGCTTGCAAAAATGTTTACAACCACTATATCGAAGCCATTATGTATGACCCAGGACATGTGTTTGCAGACATCTGGAAACAGTTTCAAATAAAACCGTTTTATTTGGGGTTGTTTCCTGATGATGAGCACATTGTTCGAAGGATAGATCGTGCGGTGAGGGATGCAATGAAACCCTACAAATTTCAACGGTGCTGGTTTTGCAAAGCTACAAGACATCGACAATGCAGACAGTACACGGAAGAACTTAAAGACTTGTACCCTGTTTCACATGGAATACCGTCAGGAGCCCTCGTGCACAAATGCTGCACATGTTTTAAAGAAAATTAAAACATCTAGCAGCAAACAAATTAGCCCTTTTCAGGGCTACATAGAGAAACCAATTTAAATTTAAAATAACTTAGCTATACTTTAACAAAATTATTCCTATATTACAGGTTTCTATACGAATGTGTAGCTAGTAGACTATTTAACCGATAGATGGCATATCCTGTACTGCTTGCCGCTTATCGATTCTTGCGGTTATGAGCGCACTCGCCTTATCAACTCTTACGGTTTCTTATCAGCTTATCGCTTCGTGCTCATTTCTGGCTTACAATATCGAAATTGCCACAAGGTCTGAAAACAGCTTCAGGCCCCCACACCCTCGGGGGGGTCAACCGTGGCCGCCCGATTTGAGGGTGTGGATGAATATTAGTGACAGAATAATTTATATACAAAGAGGTAAGCAATTTTAAAAATACATATCCACTATATTAAATATTGTTTTTATTGTTTTAGGATGAACCTCGCAAAAATTATATTATAAAAAATATATATTGAACCAATGCTATTGTGTTTTATTACTTACATTAAGCAGAGCGATTCACCCCTCAGGGACTTAACCAAGTTAGAAAATGTACCTAGGTGGTAACGGTAGTAGAAATAGTTTGAATATTATTTACAAAGGTAGTAACTGCATAATTCCATGTTATTGTGTTTTATTACCTAGCAGAGAGATAGAGAGATTCGCTCCTCGGGATCTGTAATAAGAACAATAGTTAACCAATTTAGAGAATAAAATAAAAAATATTTACCCAGTTTGATATAAAATATCCATCTTCAAGATTTACATCATAAATAATTGTACCAAATGTACCTCTTGCAAACAACCCAAGTCACAGCCACCTACAGTTTCAAGCCGGAGCGTAAAATGTTGCAACGTCGCCGTACTGACAAATAGGAGGCCTGACCGGCAAACTACAACCATTCGTCTCCATCCGTGCTCGCCCGAATACTTACCTACCTTATGTTTGAATTTGAGATTTTTTACCATCATTTATTATTATCAGTATCTTGAAATAGGTTAAATTAAACAGTTTCTTTAGATTTTTTAAATTTTCCAGCTTATAGGTAGCTAATCATCCATAATAAACCAACTTCGTATTAAGAATATTTATTTTTTATCGAAAGTTAAAATTAGTCTTGAATAACATAACACAGTAGTACCTATCATAGTTCATACAGTAATGCCTAACATTACAATTCTAAAGAAAATGATTTTTAAACTAACTAAGCGTAGCCGAGCATAGCCATCTACACTAATTTATTTATTAAATGTACTAATTTTACGGCTATTACCAGCATTTCTCTTTTCTACGATGACATTGTTCTTTTGCTTGCTGTAATTATTTAACAAAATATTTGATATTGTTGATAACATTGTATTCAATACTATGTCACATTTTACTGAACAAATGCAGGCATTTGTAAACCAGAAATTATGATCCGGAGTAGTAGAGATAATTTTTTTCGTCAAATTAATAATTAGGGCTTTCGGATATGGATGACTCAAAAATTTTCTTTCGTAAGAGTCTGAAATTAAGCTCTGAAATAGCGATATCGTTATTTTACATATTCCTATCGCAAGATTTGACGGAACAGTAAGACCCCCCCTCTGAAGTATATTAAAATACGAATCTTCAGCTTGATTCTCATTAATCAGTAGCGTGTAACAATCCAAACAATTTTTTTTATTTCTTTTTATTTTATGAATGACATAACCACTAACATATATAACTGCGGACATATGCGATTTTATATTATTAACATTAAAATTATCTCTCAATAAATCATAAAATTCGGCATCTCTTCCTTCATCATAGTTTAATGCAACAACTTGATCGGTGGCGTTTTCTAAAATAGTTGCATTAAATTTGATTAGACCATACCGCGAGGAGTGTAAATTTAAAACACTTCGAATTCGTATCTTTTTTTCAGATTCTAAAATCTGGTTGACTGTTACGCCTGTACCTACTGAAACGTTTTTCAAGAGAATCTGTTTGAAATTTTCCTGTTAAAATATACTCAGGTTTCATATTTTTAAAAGAGTATTGCAATATTTCCATTATAACAAGAGTAGCTGTACGAAGAGCATGGTAAGTGTCTTTTGTTAGATGGCCCGTAAGTAAATTTAATTTATTCCACCTATCTAGCCATAAAATAAAATTTTCTAGAAATTGGAAGCGTTCGTCATACTCGTTATAAAAAGGTTTGGCATCATTAATTCTTTTACAAACACCTTTCAACATTGTTTTTATGTTAACAACAGTCCACCATTTATTTATAATTTTTAAAAATTCTACAGTTCCGTTGTTATCTCCGTACGCAGATTGCAAAGCAGCAATTGTACTTTCATGAAAAACGTTATTCACCAATACAACTTTTTGGCGTTCGATATTGGAAGGGTACAAAGTTTTATGATTTAATTTATAGCATGCCTTTACTATACTGCTTTGTTCCTGCTTATACATTTTACGAAGTTCAGAAAAATGTGCTGTGTTGACTTGAGAAGAAGAATTGTCTTCATGAAAATGTGGATACAGAAAAGTAAGATCGTAATTTTTTTGAATTAACCAGTTATTCCTGATGTTCTTAAATATATGAACCGTATCGTATGTCAAATAAATTGACAAATTACTATCTTTTGGATTCGGCATCTTATAATTACACTCTTGATTTTGTGAAAGCAATTCTATTAAGTCTGTTGTTATCAGATATCACAGCTAAAATGGTTAGGCCTGAACTCTGAACCAAATCTATAACGTTTTTTGTTACTTGACATAAATAATCGGCTTTTGGATTTTTAACTGGTTCTAAATATACCACCTCTTTAAATTTACCAAAAGCAGAAGTAACCATGTAAGTTTGAATAGTTCTTGCTTCAAGAAGTGGTTCGTTATTTGACTGACCTACAAGTTGTCCTGATTTGTAGGTAAGCGATGATTTTACATAAATCTCATCCATTTGTAAAATGACATATTTTTCTAAGGGTGCTAAAGATTTAGACAAAAAATTAAGAAAATGTTCATTTTCGCTTTGATTTCCAGGAGAAACTTTAAATTTTCTAGACAGTGCACCCAAAATGCTTTGGATGAGGCAACTTAAGTAAATTTTCTCTCATACTATTGTAACAAGCGGGAGAATGGGAAAACAGCATGAAAGACATTATAATTGTTGACGAACCGTAGCGCCTCTTTAATCCAGTCTGTAATAAAAATTGTTCGAAAATGAAATCTATTTCATGTCTCCTTTCAAAGTCTACTTCCCCTTCATTTAAGAATGTTTGCAGTGCGGAAAAACTATCAGCTATAACGTTTGTTACTTAGAAAGCTTAATACCTGTTTCTAAATTATAGGTACGATACTTATTTAGAATAGTTTTTAGCTGAGACCACTTTTCAATTTTATTAGGCTTGTCCAACACGCACTTTAAGTCACTATAATCTATTTCGTAATTCTTGCAAAACGCTTTAATGTTTAAGTCAGTATTAATTTTTACAGAAACCTATAAAGTAGGCACATTTTCAGTGTTGATTATATAAAACAAAACATGGTCTTCACTTACAGCACTTTGCCATTTATTTAAGTCATTTTTATTTAATTGTTTGGGAAAATCAGACACAAATTCTTTAAAATCTTTAATTCGATCATTGTTTAACCGTTCGCTGTGTAACTTTTTTTCGTTAGCTGCAATAGCACTTCTTCTGGCTTCAGGTTTTCTCCGTTCACGCGGTTTAATTTTATTAAGGTATGAAGGTAATTCTGGAAATAATCTCGGTTCACTTCCAGGTTTTAGAATCGGGCGGGATCTTTTCCATGTTTTCAGAGATTTATTTTTATCTAAGTATTCTTCATGGTAACTTACATCACTTTCATCAAAATGTTTAATGAACACAACTGAGTTAGTACTTGGAGTCCAGTTTTCGCGAGGTATGTTCCTTAACCACTTTTCACGAAGAGATTTTTCAGCTGGAAACTTAAATGCTGTTACATATAAATTTTCACCCTTGTAGTTACTTCTACACTTCGGTATACAGCATTTTCGAGGCATCTGCAAAATTTAACCCAGTATTACATACTACATACTACATTAAATTTCAACACACACGCGCACACACACACACATACTCAGACACCACAATATTTCTTGAATAATTAGTTTAAAGATTTTTCTAGTTTATTACTACTTACCTTGATGCAAAACAACTGTTTTCACCTTTCATTCACACACACTCTACCTCTACCATACAAATTCGTGTTTTTCGATGACCAGGTCAAGACTAAACTATGAGTAAAACAGGGGAAACAAAAAGTAAATGCCAAGCACCTGTAGGTCTGTCTATACTCTAAGTTGTGTACTTGCAGTCTTTGGGCCTCCCGCGCGCCGTTGCCAGATTTGCTCCATCCGGCTTGAAACTGTAGGTGGCTGTGCCCAAGTACATTTTCATGATACAAAAAGCTTTCGAAAATGTACTCATATAAAAAATAGTTGATATAGCCAATACAATTTTGGTTTTTATAAATAGATATCTGCAGGACATCCCCAGATTCGGCAACAGGCTGCGCAGACGACCTGCGCAGATGCATCCCCCCTTCCCCCACCACACACCTGCGCGCGAACTTGAATTTCCCGCAGGCTGCGCAGAATTTGAATTTCCCGCCAAAATGACGTCACTTCCTGGTCCAGAAGTCACATTGGTTGTCTACTGCGGTCCCATTCGTATTAGGTAGTCTACTTCACCCTTTTTATCAATAATGGTATATGGCCCGAACCATCGTAACAGTAATTTTTCACTTCGGCCGACTTTACGAACTGGAGTGAATATTTTCACTTTATCTCCTACATTAAAATTTATTTCACATTGTTTCGAGTCGTAACGCGCCTTGTCCGTTAGTTGTTTACTATGAATATTTTCGATAGCATTATTCCGTATCCATAATGCACGTTCTCGAATTTTCTGAACTTCCTCTAATTGAACTGTTTGTTTTAGAGAAGCTTCCGTTGGTAGGACTGGTTCCCGAGAATACACGAGGCGAGCGCAATTATATGCAAAAACAACATTATTCAGAAATAAGTCCCAATCGGTTTGATTCGTATTAGTGTACAAAGATAACATATTTTCCAATGTTTTATTTAGCCGTTCACAAAGTCCATTACACTGTAGGTGATAGGAATTTGTGAAATTACTTTGAATTCCTATAATCTTTAATAAATCAATGACTAGTTGTGATTGAAACGTTTTACCACGGTCACTTAAAATATAACGGGGGCAACCATGCCGGCTAATAATATTATCAAAAATAAACTGAGCTACTGGTCCTGCTTTCCCATTGGGTAAGGCCTTGGTTTCCGCCCAACGAGTCGCATAATCAATAGCTACCACGATCGTAGTATTACCCTTTTTACTTCGGCGAAAGGGTCCTAATAAATCAATTCCTATCCTGTCAAAAGGAAGCGACACTAAAATCGGTTGTAATAATCCCGTAGGTTTGAAATGGGTTTGCCCTTTTCGAGCTTGACAGTCAGGACATCCCTTAACGTATTTCTTAATGTCGTTGAGCATGTTATCCCAATAGTACCTATTTTTAATTTTATGATAAGTTTTTGTAACTCCTAAATAACCTGATAAGGGGTCGCTATGATGGCTAAACAAAATCTTCTCTCTTAAGTTGTCAGGTATAACTATTAAATTCGCTTCACCTTCTGTACTACAATTTTTCTTCTATAAGATGTTGTCTTTTAGGAAAAAAATTTTGAACGTTTATTAGAACCTATACCAGCTAGTTCTGGATTTAGTATTTCTATTAATTTTGTTAATTTTGAATCTTGAGTTTGTAATTTGGAAATATCATCGGTTTTTAATAGGTATGTTGGGACATCAACTAAATCGTCGTCATCCCCTGATGCTGGAATGTCAACAGGATTTCGCGACAAGCAGTCTGCATCTGTATGACGTTTACCTTGTTTATGCACAATCATGTAATCAAATTCAGATAATTTGATAGCCCAACGAGCTAATTTGCCTTTGGGATTTTTCAAAGTTTTAATGAAACAAATAGCATGGTGATCTGTAACAATTGTGATTGGACGGCCAAAAATTAAATGTCTCGGGGTCGAAATGAGCCAAAACCGGAGGGTTTATTAATTTAGTTTTAAGTGTTTGAAAAGCAGAGTCATGCACTGTAGTCCACACCAAGTGTACATCTGTCTTAGTAAGTTCATAGAGAGGTCTAGCTATTTGAGAAAAATTTTGAATAAATTTACGTTAATAATTGGCTAAACCTAAAAACTTTGAATGTTCTTTACAGTGTAAGGTTGAGGGAACTGTGAAATAGCTTTTAATTTATGTGGATCAGGTTCTATACCGTTTTCCGAAATTACGTGGCCCAATAATTTGACTTTAGCTTGTGCATAGATACATTTTGAGGGTTTGAGTGTTAATCCGACTTTTCTTAATCTTTCAAAGGCATGACGAAATCTAATTAAATGTTCTTGAAAAGTGGTTGAAAATTCACCAAACCCAGGAAGGCCTTCACTTCGACCATACCTACGTGACACGCAAAACTTGGGTTCGTATCATAGTTTGCACTCAGGAATGTTATTCTTTCATTTGTGTGTTCCAATATTTCACTTAGGATGTCTGCTGTTATTAGGAGTGACCAAGCTTCATATGGAGATATCGGATTAGTCAAATGAGGTAGACACTTCAATCCAGGAAGATGGATTACCAAGTTATGTGCAGCAGTGCTTACTCGTTTATTTTTTGGGGGTTGGGTTGCCCATTTATATCTATTTTTTTCATACGTATTTCTTTGGGATGTACCCTGGTTGGGGACTGGAGGCTGCTCGCAGCCGCCGGAAACTGAAATCGGGGGTGATGGTGGTGGTTGTATCTCATGGTGGAGATATTAAAAAACTGATAAATAACTACCTTCCTTGCATAAACCTCATCGGAAAGTTAACTTATCTATAAGATAACAAAAATTTGGCAACGCCCTTTTGACAAATTCGTGCAAGAAAGTTGAAAATGTATTCGAAACGTTCGCGCTGCGGTTAGTTGATAAGAGAGGTGATAAGCAAGCAAACGAGTCCAAAAATAGGTATCGATTAAGACCATCCATAGTGATAGGTCTCTATCAGGCCATTCCGCGTCGACTTGTTTATACTTAGCCGTATTTACAGATTCGAGTTCTAGGTAGTGCCCTCTAGTGGTAATATTTACTACTACGTTGACGTTCTGCAAAAGAAACATTTTAATTTACGTCAGTTGTGTATTTATGGACAAATTAACCTTACTTTACATTTTTAATATTTTTCTGCTTAAAGGTTTGTTGTTATTTGACAGCGATTTTTTAATTTCTTTCGTTGTTTCTAAACAAATGTTACTAACAACTGGTTTAACAGCTGCTTGTTTAATTTCAGTAGAAACAGCATATTTGTGGTCAGAACAGGAAAGTAGGGAATTTTTCACTACAATAGGCTGGATAACTTTAACCATCTGTTTACAGATGTTGAATTGTTGCAAAATTTGTTGAGTAGCGTTATTTTGGAAATTATTCCTATAAATTTTGTAGTAGGATACATTGAATGTCAACGATTTTGCAAATGTATTAATTTCATAAGAGGTCCTTCATCAGCAACGCCTAACAGCGACAAATTACACATTCCACACTGGAATTTTTCATAATTTTTTTAATAATCTATGGAGCAAGAAAAGCACTAGAAGCGGAATAAATAGAATTTTCTGGAGTTATATCAAATTGAAGACTCTGTATGTTTAAACAGAGTTCTACTGGTAACAGTAAATCTTCTGTGTTATTCACTCAGCCAGTACTAGCAGTAATGTGTGCATTACTAGTAAAATTAACTTTGTTGAAATAACTTGATGATTTTGTAGGTAACATTAAACCACATCGCAGTATCTGTCTTAAAGCATATTCTGATGCTCTAGCATCTGTTGCATCTTGTGAACCTCCATTAAGTCCTACATGTGAGAAAGTAGGCTCTATGGCATCAGAACTAAACGATCTTGTTAGAACGTAATAAAACCCGACTTCTGAAGTAAAAAATTCACGCATAAAGAAGTGGACTTAGGAGTAAATTTTAATGCATGGGCAGTCTCGCTCGATAACCCTTTCATTTTCATTTCTGCAGATACATTTTGAACTTCATCAATGTAATTTGGAAATGTTATATTTAGCCAATGCAAACGATCATCAGGTGCACTAGAGATATCTAAAGATTTTAAGTAATGGTAGCGGCTTGACACATTATGAAGTTGGAAAAGGTATTTTCCATGTATTGTACAGTAGCACAGACATTATAAAACCGCTGATCTTCATTCTTTTTCAAATACGTCAAAGCAGTTGTAACTAAAGGGGAAAATACGCACGCAACACATTTATATTTTGGAAGTTGCTTGGGTAAAGATGTTTCTTAGTTAAATATCTGACTGGTTTTATGGTGAGTCCTTGTTGCAGGTGATAAAGTCTTTTTCTGTAGTCAGAAGAAATGATACCTTTTCCAGAACACATATTGTGGTCTCAAAATAAATTTCGAGCATTCTGAAGTGTGTGGTAGAAATCAAAATTTAGGAATAATGGTAGATTTTGAAGAATTGGGTGATTTATACGATTTTGAAGTGATCCATTACCAAACTTTTTAAAAAGAGCAACGTTTGATGAAGCGTTATCAGAAACAAAGCGTAGCCACAATCTGTTAAAATATTGAAAACATTCAAAGAATATAATTGTTTAGTGGATAAAATTGAATGGAAGTAGTAGCCAGCAGGAATTGTATACTATGTCGACAGGCCATGAACTACAAAACACAATATTTTATTTGCCAAGGAAAGCTTTTGACCAACGGTATCGTATCAGAATTGCACGTGTTCAAGTCATGAATATAATCTTCAGATCTGATGTAGTGCATTTTTTCTCTAATAGCCATACCATCAACAATCAATGAGCAAACCCGTTCAACAGGAGCTTTAAAATTTGCTACTTCTGCCAACAAACGTTGTCTAATTAGTTCATTATGTCTATTGTTGCTGCCAAGATATCTGACCCTTGTAGTTTTGGAAGGAATATTCATAAGATGTTGATAAAAACTATATCCCTTTGGGCAAAATTGCCATGCTGTGCATATACGTACTGTCAATTCCAACCATCGTAGACTAGCTTTTCCATAGCTTTTTACAAGATCCAAAATAAATACAGCATTTTTGTCGCATTCTCCAGCATCTTTTGTAACTTTGTCAATCTTACTTATAATTTCAGAATAATTTCCTTTCTAAAGCCTTAAGTTTTGCCTGACATTCCAAATATTTTCGATTTTCATCCCTTGCAGTTCTGATCAAAGTTCTACATCGAAATTCCCAGTTTTCATTTTCAGCAAGTAGTTGTAAATCAGCTTGAAGTCAGAACTCTAAACGAAGTAAAAATATTAAATTTAAAAAAGTACACATTTTCAATAAATGTTTGTCTTACAAATATTGATGGTATAGCATCTTTTTTCAGGAGACTCCTTTTTGTAGAAAGAAAACCGTTATTTTCAAAATGATTTCGGTATAATGCTGAATGGTCTTTAATCTTGGAAATATCTGTTGGACAAAAAATCATCAGTAAGGACTAAATATTTATTTATCTACGACAGTTTGTAAAATGGACTTTTATTTGGCAGTGTGAGGAAGTTAAACATTATTCACAAGGATAAAATTGGGGTTACGTGTCGAAAACGAGTGGCGTAATTTATCCGAGTGAATAATGGACATTCTCAGGAGTTAAATATGTACTATGATTTTTCTACTCATATTAAATATAAATTTATTTTTATACATTTTTTGACTAACACTAAGGTTTGATGTTTGGTTTTATGTTCCACTTACTGAAGAATAATGAAAAACTCGACAATGGTTGAATAATGAAAATGTAAACCACAGCTTGAATAAATGATCTTTCTCAATTAAAAACGCATCAATATTGCACATATTATTTCATTTTATTCGTCTTCACCATTAAAATGTACCATAAAAATCATACTTTCAAGGTTCAATCGTGAATTTGGTAAAAATTCACATCAATCCACTAAAACATAAACTTACAACAATATCTTTCGTCGATGTTGTACCCTCCATTTACCAATTTTGAAGATTGGGTCGCAGATTTAGAAAAAAAATCAACATTTCCATCACAGTCTTTGGCAACATATATTATTTGTATTTCTAACAGAGTTATACGGTAAACAACCGGGATGGATTCCGTCATTCAAGCAAAAAATCCTAATGCAGATAGATGGCTAAAATAGTATCTTAATGCCTTACTTCACAAAGAACAGAGCAGTCTGTAGGGAACCAATTTTCTCTTTTGACTTTGACAGTCCATAATTTTCTCCTATCAGGGTCTCTCGAAAATTGTTTCATCAAAAGATCTGGGGATTTATACGAGCAACCGCATGCACAGCAAGTAGGCATCTAAAAAGAAATAATATTATTATAATTTTTGTGAGATAGAAAATTTTCTTTCATATTAGTCTGTTATAACCTAAATATGACCAAAAAAATGTGTAGTTTAAAAACATTATACTAGTGGAATGTTATGCAAATCGGGGAACGAATATTAGAGTTGAGTGTTGAGCTTTAATAAGAGACATAAGCTTGTGATTAGCAGTTGCTATAACTAGTTCTCATCACTCTTATTTTTCAGAAGCTTTATTATATATTGTATATTAGTAAATTTGTTTTGTAATTGTTTAATTCTTCCAACGTTTAAGTGTCTTAGGATATCATGTGCTAAAGGTGCATCAAAAGGCCTTATTGAGATTAACTACAAGGAATTTTGGTTCTGACGTGTCAAGTCTTAGAACATTTAAAATTTCGATATTCGTTATAACTTCCGGAAGTAGCGACTTAACGTTGTCTTTTATAACTAAACTAGCGGTCTGAAATGTTGGGATATTTAAACTGAAAATAGATTCTATAAGCCTACTATAATCTCTTCATTATCATTTGAAATTCTTCGGGTTGCACGCTTGGTTCCATTATCAACTGGCAGTCAGTTGAACCAACGCTTTTTACTATACTCTCATAACCGTATTGATATCCAGGTCTCTTCTAACTCCAATGAAAGCCCTTTTTCTGATTATCTATTTTTAAGATGCTCTAAACACCCCGATCTTAGGATATCTTTGTTATATATCTGTCTTGAAGTACATTTAATGAGTATCACCTGGTTATCACCACGGCCCAAAATAGATTATCTTAATTGGCACTCATGTGAAGCTAATAAACTTGTACAAAAAGTTCGAATCGACCGAAACTTTTGTCTAATCCTTTCGAAGCTTTCTCTCTGTCCTATGTGACATGCTCTGCCTGGGAGAGGTAAACCTGTATTTGAATCTGCTTGAGGAGGGTTGACATGGCTATTATTAATTACATAACTCCTTTGCATCTAAAAATGAATATCAACATACAGAGATTTTGTTCCAAATAGTGCATCGAGATCTGTTGCAATCAAATTGACACCTTCTGTTCTTTGGAACATATTTCATTTTTCAAAATCTAGATTACTTATGTTCCCTAGTTCTGAGTCAGACATAGTCTGATGTGGTAAATATTCATAGATAGATTTTTTTAATATTACATTCGCATGCAGTCTGAAGGCATCTTTGTCTATATGTTGGTGAGCAGAATGTACGCCTTCCATCTTTTTTAAGGTCTCGTTTCTTCCTCGTTTGAAATGCTACATAATTTTCTCTATCAAATGATTTACTATTCACTTCATCAACTACTTCTTTTAATTCTCCTGGTTTCCCTTTAAGACATCTTATAATCACTCTTGTCTCCTGAATTTGTTTCTTAGGTTTGCTCTGACCCCAAAGGATTTTAACAGGACAATGATCAAACTTCCGTGTCCAATGAAACTGTAACGTTTGCTCTTGAAAATTCTAAGGATACCTAAAAAGTATTTGAATTTAATTCATGGCGTTATCAAGCGTTTACATCTAGCCGCCGCGACAAAAGAAGATAACAGAATCCTGCTGCCGATGCGCGAGCCGCACAAAAGAACCCCAGCAGTGTTTTCCCCTCCCATGGAGTAGGGAGTCCGGGTGCCTATAGGAGCGCACGAAACCTATATAAGGAGAACATCTGGCCGCTCCAAAGATAACTTGAGATTCCCTCCCAGATACCTTCCATCCGATCCTGGTCTGATTTTATTTTATCCTGACAGCGTATCTGTCTAGTCAAATAAAATCGGTTATAATAAGCCCTTAGGGAGATGACAGCGTATCTGTCAGCCTATGAGGGCATTTAACCATCTGATAATCCGCCTAGCCCATCCGCCGTTAAGATATTATCAGAATTCGCTTGAATTTAGAGCGTATATTTTTAATTGCATCGGCGAAGGCCGCATTTCTACACATTTAATTTTGTTGGCATTAAAGCACTCCGAGGCCCTTAACGTCACCATTGCAGACCCGAAGACGTCACCGGGAAATCACGCGATAAGAAGGTCACCTGTAGAGTCGGTCGTCATCCCCTTAGGTAGCGGCCCTGAAACTCGCAACTGTAGGCAACTCAGTTCAGGTCCTCCACCGTTAAATGCCAGTGTCTCGTATAATAGCAGAAATCCCGAGGCCGCCGCTGCATTGAAAATTCCAGCCGCCTCTGCCGTCAGATTCTCCGCTGGAACCCGGGAATAATCACAGATCGTTCTGCCGTTTACAAATATTATGCTGAACGCAGGGAACCTTTAGAAACGTACTTATAATCCGGAGAATTTGCAGTTGCCATCTTCTATAAACCATTCGTTATCACCACTGTTGTAAGAGAGCTACAGCAGCTTCCAGTAGAACTGAAGTGCGTGAGCTTCAAGCGAGCGATTCGATCTAATTTAGCTCGCTGTCGGAGGACTCGGCGTGCGTTATAGGGGACCGTTGCAGCCCTATCCAAGAAGGCAAATATCGCCCTCGTTATTATTCATGTATTCAGTATTATACAATTCAATTTAAGTTATTAATGTACATATTTAAACACATTATATTTATTTTTAATGTTCTCCTGTGTTATTATTAATCTATCTTATATTTGAGCCAAAAGTAATTTTTCAACTAGAGCTAACCCGAGGCAGAGATTTTGGCGCCCTTAATAAAGGGCTTGAAACTTCACAAAACATAGGAGATGCATAGCTCTAATATGATAATACTTCAGATGTATCGATAGATTGAACGAAAACAAATGTTTTTTGAATGTGATATTATCCCATGCTATTGGAGCAATTCTATTTGATCTATCTCTGTGGGTAATCTATTGGAATTATGTGTTCTAATTAATATTATAACAAACATATGTCTTACTAGGATTACAGTGTGGTCTTTAATAAATAGAAATTTCCAAGCGTTCTCCCTTAGTTTCTCAATCCCAAAAAAGGTAAACAGTAAAGGATGATCGAAATACCTAGCTAATGTGCGCAATTCTAAAGACACAGATATATCTGTATCGGAGGTCAAGGGAAGAAATATAAGGTCAGTTAGTCCAGAAGAAAAAAAAACGATGGAAAAATCCTAAACATAGAAGTCATTGTAGTATTATACAGGTTCTCAAATTCAGTGTCATTATTTTTGTCTCGGCAGATATTCCATATAACATGCCAAAGTGACTCCAAATGCATTAATACGTTTAAGCCCATCTGAAATAATTATCCTTCCTTTCTAAAGAAATCATTTAACTCCCAATAAATGAAAAGAGAAAATCGTCTCAGACAGATATACAAAGCACCTAATAACAAATTTGTAGGTTCAATACCAATTTATATTCCATGACTTGGGCATTTAACATAAGGATCTCTCTCAACAAATGAACTTGACCACCCATAGAAATTGTATTTGTTACATTACGTTACAAATATATATAAACATTTTGTTTTATAGTATACTCACATTAAGCATACTTAATTTCACTATTCTCAAATATTAACTGAAGCATTAGCAAAATCATATTAATAAAATATAAAAATGATAAAAAAACTATATTTAACAAAACTAAGAGGAAGAACAACAAAAGGAAATTAATAGTTTTTTGAGTCCCCTCGGAAAGTTTAAAAATTTTTGGCAACGATTTGGCATACTTTGTATGCAATTCGCTATCAACATTAAGGAAAAACTCAAAAATTTCAAATGATAATATTTTATGAAACCAAAAATGCCATTACTGTCCTTTTAGAAAATATTTTTTAAAATTGCACCAACATGTATATGCAAATGGTCCAGTTCATTTGTTGAGCAGTATATTTTGATTGTAGTAGTAGGGCAATGTTCGTTTGGGACCAACAAGTAATGTCATAGGGCCACGAGACATAACATGTCTAACTGTAATGTGAGTTGCCTATATGTTAGGTAAAATAAATTGATCTTGTTATTCTACATATTGAAGCACCCTCTTTGTGTGGTATTTAGTAACTATTTAAAATTTATAAAAGCGTCAGAAAAACAGAGCAGACTTTCAGTTATTCAAAATTAACGAACCGTTGTGCTTCAACGATGATAATGCCAATTGTTTTGGTAAAGAGTTGTAGTGTTATGATAATGAAACTTTTAAATGGCTCGAATCTGAAGACGTACAGGCTCAAGAATGTAATTGGAGTGTGATAATTGAACATGTAAGTTAAACTTAAGCGATCTCTCTAATAGCTACATGGACACAACTGTTAGAAGAACATACTTTTCTTCAAGTGGGGTGCGATGTGGAAAATGAGTTTACTCCGGTAGTGCAAATATTCTGAGCAACTCAACTGAATCATTTGCGCTCCGTACATGTACGAATGGCGTTGTATTTCTTTCATTAGGACGGAGCATTTATTGAGACGGTTTCAACAAGATAATAGTCACGAGGAGAATTTAGAATAGAAGAAAGAATTAGTTAGAGGTTGTGGTTTTACAATTGAATTTTCAAAGAAACCTATTGAAATTCGATATGTTAAAATAAATCAGCAAAACAGTTCTATGCTATTTACTGGACACGAGATATATATGCTTTTTACTTGTAGAGATATAGTTGATCACAAAATAGATCTCTTTAATTATAACACTATATGCTGGTGATATGATAGCTTTGTACGATAAGTAGCTGACATTCTTCATAATTAAGGTATTTCAGATAAAATAAACAAACTCAATATTGATGTTTTACTACAGATAAATAAAGTATTACAGTCATTACTTAATAAAGCAGTTATTGTGATTTACCTTTATTTGCACATTAAATATTAAACATTGAAAGTTCCATAACCCCTGATTTCAAAGCACTGCCCCTAATTCGTTATACTCATGAAATTTATTTTTATAAAAAATAAGTAATACCGTTTACATATCGAAATACTGAACTAATTAGAACAGGTATGTCTGGAAAAGTGTCCGAAGTTAGTAAATCTGCATTTGGTTGTTAAAAGCATTCATTATACTCAATTACTTGATTATTATCGTGAAAAATAAAAGTACGACCAGTATAAGTGTTTACAGCGACGTGCACACGGTTTGCGGAATTTTGGCCACCCTGATACGAGCTGTAAACTAGGAAATTGCACTAGATAAACAAGTTCACTGCTAAATATAACTACATCACTATTAGGTTTTTGATATATTGCATCAATTTTTTTGAAAGTTTTTGGAAGGAAATGTAACCAATCAAATAGATTTTTAGCAGGTTCAACATACGTGCTGTTTAAAGCAGATATCCAAACAGTGCTTGTAAAACATATACATTCGTTTGTTTATAATCAAAAAATGTTCAACGTTAATATTACACAAATCAGGTGTTTGAAATTTGGCCCGTGTTGTAGTGGAGGTAGGTGTAGATGTAACAGAAGCTGTAGTACTGTAGAGTGTCCCATAAAGTGATTGAATGCCCAAGATATCGTCTGAAACTAAATCCTCAAAATGTTTAATGCGACATCAGTGCATTAATGCATTTTCTTCATTGGAATATTCCACTCCCAAAGCATGACCAATCTCGTGAAGTAGTACACTATAGAAGCTAGTTTGGTCATCTGAAGGAGGTTTAGAGTTTTTAGTGTACCATTTCTCATCCCAATCCATATATACTTCAACTAAAAATTGAGCTTGATTGGGAAAGTATGAATGTGGTAATATCTCACCAGGTGCATTAAGTGATGCAATACATCTTTTATTTTCTACTTTGGCATGATTGTATCAATGAAATGATAGTAACATAACGCATCAGCAGTGAGAACTCGTAAATGAAGGTGCTGCGTGTAAATGAAGTAGTTCGGATGCCACTTTTCCCATTTAATGGGTTTATTTTGATAGGCATTCCTTATTTCCACAACTTGGTTGAGCCATTAACTATATGGTATACTCGTTCAATGTACCATCCGCAGGTAGGTTGTAATATATTTGGAAGGTTTTTAATGCGGTTGCGAGGTGTCAGCTTCGATTTTGTTGTAACGCACTACTTTCTAGATAACCAGATCCTAGTAAAATACCTTCTACCAAATCCAAGTAAACTTCATTATTAACATCTGCATGCACATAGCAGAATTCACTTCAATATTTTCAGTGGGTAATACTTAAATATCTGGTTGGGTAACCTTGAACGATGTATAATTAAAGTAAACATGTGTTTTATTTCAATTATTTATTGTGCAAACTTAATAAATCATAGGTATATTGCAAATTATTAATACAAATACCACATTAAATCGTACGTACGATGCTAGTAAAGCGTTCATACTCAATAAACGGCAATAGGCTACATATTAATCTTCAAAAGCTTTCATGCTTCCACTTTAAATATTAAATCTACAACTACATTATAAACGCTTTCATTATATTTCGAACAATTAATCACAAACATTGGTTGTTCTTTGAATTGCTTGTAACTAAGTAGGGAACCGTAGATAGAGTAGTAATAAATATTCTTCATAAACGTTTATGTATTTATTATTAGCAAATAAAGGTTTTTCTGTTCGTGTGGGTATCTTCGGTTGTTGATTTTGGCTTTTATATTTGAAATATTCAAATGATCAAATTTAGTAGCGCTAACATTTCGGTTATCCCGTTTATTTGTTTAGAAGATGACCAGCTACCACTGAGGCCATTGGAATCCTGTACTGCTTTTTATTTACTGCCCAAACCGATGACGTTGAACTTGGTAAAGCTGTATACATGTACAAATCACGAGCGTGAAATGCCACTGGTACCTGAGTACTTTTGTTAATTCTTTGATAGATTGTTACAGCATAAAAACTACTTTACAGCAAGGGCGTCAAATTTTTATATTATAAACACCTCTTTAAGACACTCTATACCGGCCTAAAATACCAAACAGTCAGTTACACGAAAAAAAAAACGACACAAATCGGGAAAATTACACAGATCCGTTGCCCCAACTGTGCTACGATGTGGTGTTGTTGACTAAGCTGCTGTGGAAGGGATGGTTCTTTGCGATATTAGTTAGGGCAACGACCTATCAACCGAAAGATGTCAATTGCTAAGCGCTACCACTTTTCTGTCGGTACATCCGTTTCCTCAAAAGTGGAAACTAATGAATTGAGTTTAATAGGTATTACAGTGCTTGATTTTAACCAGCCGGTAGCCTCAGTGTAGTCACATTTAGTTAATTTTCTCCAAAACTCCCCTACATTCCTTACACAATAAAAACTCACAAAATACAAATATGCATGCAACAGTTGATATACGAAATAAAAACGCACAACTTAATTAATTAAATGAAATCTATTGACCTAAAGACGTGAAATAGTTATACAAACATGAAAACAAATAAATGGGTTAGTAGCTTTAAAATTACTTGACAGGAGCAAAGTCCACCTACAATAATAAAATTAGCAATCGAGAATGGACAACAAAATTTGCTTCGGCTATATGCATTGAGAGCGCCACAAAATCTAAAAGTGGATGCGCGTCATACGGCAACTTAAATTATACACACATATTCCAAACAGCGTCGCACAAAAGGGTTTAAAATGCACTTTAATAACTAGGACGATACCTGGTTTGCAGAATTCGGGGAGCCAAAAATTGATTAGTCCCTAGATCGAAGCTGTCTTCATCGTTATAACTTAGAATTTCATAATGTTCTTGAATCATTAGTAAGTTGACATGTTTTTCTTTCTTTTCATTACATAAATAATAGGGCACTGTAACATAATTATACAGTGTGTCCCAGGATTGATGCTACAAGAGGTGAGATGGACTAAAAGTATTTGAATTTTATTTCAAGATTGTGGGATTAGGTCCTGCTTGGTCTGAAGAAAATTTTAAGAATATGTTCAGTTTTTGAAAAAACAAGTCGGCCTTGACAGTGAAGCGAAAACTATTTTCTTTTCAGGTAAACTACCCTTTTTGTTCCATGATACGTCATAATTTTACCAATAAAAGTTATTCAGAATGATAAATTATGACACTACACAAAATTTAAGGAAGTTGTACCTACTTAGATCGAACCGTCATTTTTAATAAATACAATGTTAATAATAATTGTTATAAAACTACATACCATAATTACGAATACTTTTGCCTGTGATGCCTTCTCAAGAAAATAAAGCCGCTGCTATACCCCTAAACATCGATACCCTACCAGAAACGCTGTTCTCAAACCATCGTTAGATTCCACTATTTCCCAACCAAAGAAGACCTTAAGATGGTCACCTCCTCCGTCCAGATCAACTGGGCCTTCTAATATCGAGTTAACTACATTCGAAGATACCGAAACAGAGTACAATATTCCTTCCCCAGATATTTCACAATTAATCAATTTTCAAAACGCTACTAGAGACCCATCACCACGCATCTGGTAAGATGCAATGGACTAAGGAGGAGGAGACTAGAGACCCGTTTTATATTTCAGTAAATGAACATAACATTGAAGTTACTTTATCTGATCCAACTCCAGCTGTCGTAAATTGTGTTTCTAATAATATTGATATCAATTCTGAAACTAGTGGCGAAATTTTGCCTCAAAATCCTGTAGAAGACGTTTTCAAAATTCCGTTAATACTTTTCCTATAACCGACAATATGCCTAACGAAATTAATAATGTGCAAGAAACAACCCTTCGAGATACTCAAAATGTTGTAACTTCTGCTATTTATCCTAAATTTGTCAACCCTCAATATTTTATTTCGGGTGTCTCGAATTGTATTACTTTTTTATAAAATTTTGAACGTTGCCCCAATTGTAACAATTGGGGTGATACAGATAAAATTCGACATTTCGGGAATTTTCTAAATGGAAGCGCTAACACTTGGTACAATGTTTATAAAACCAATCCGTCAAATGCAAATAAAACTTGGAAGTCAATTACCGACGATTTTAATTATCAGTTTGGAAGTCATTCAACACTTCGCGCCTCGAAAAAATGTTTATTTCACAATAAACAACAACGTAACGAAAATTTAGTGCATTATTGTTACGGGTTACTTGAAGTTACCGATCAAATCACTCCGAAAGTATCAATCCGATCTCCGCGATTACGTTGAACAGGGGTTACAGCCAATTTATAGGACCACATTTCATATCCTCTGTCCATCAGACAATGCTTTAACGGAAACTTCTTTCCGCGATGCATTTTTTGCTTGGCAGATATGCAAAATCCCGCCATGCAGGATGCTCTAACACAGCATACAACTTCGCTCTTGATGGTAAATGATGCAAAATAGGGAGCGCGTTCCGACGCCAAATAGGCAAGCAACCCAAGGAGGGCGTCGATTTAATAATTCTCGCACACCTGACGGATGACCTGTTTGTTTCACGTACCATCGTCCAGAGCACTATTCAGTTGATTGCCGCAGTAATACCGGCCATGATACTTCATTTTCCCGACAACCTAATTCTCGAGGACGAAATCAATTTCCTAGAAATTATCAAGGTAGGGTAACGTTTTATCGTTTTCACAGAGCAGCCCCAAACAGAGGCGATAATACGATGGGAATCACCCTTAAATGAAACCGTGCGTGTCGCTGAACAAATTTCACTTTCTTTGAATATTACCACAATTTCTAGAAAAATGTTATCGATTATTGACAAGATATTCCGTACAAACGTTTCAATTATAGTTGACACAGATAGTTATTATAATATAGTGCATGTAGATTTTGTGAAAAATATTCCGTCAACAAAAATGCAAATGAAATTAACCACAGCAAGCAACCACAAAGTTTCGGTGTTAGAAGAATAAAATATTTCTGTCTCTTTAGAAAATGTAGTTTCTGATATAAAAGCTTTAATTGTTAAAGACCTACCAGAATCATTAATTCTAGGTGTACAATTTCTGAAAACTACCTTAGCAGTAATTGATTTTCCAAATTCAATAATAACTTTACATTATCAAACAACGCATATAAAAATAGCATTCCATGCTAACGACCTCGACTACGAAAACTTGTGTTCCTTATCTGCTACCGCGATAGATGAAACATCTGTGGCTGAATACAAAGTGTCCTTGTCAAGTGACAACATCCTTGATAAGAATGCATCAGTCCTTGCAAGCAACATTAAACCACAACCTTCTGACGTCGACAGTGCATCACACTTTTGTATGAGTAATTTCGAATTTTTCCCATGCGAAAGACACCTTTCAAATAAATACATTACAATTTTTACATTTCCTCATTATGTGAATAATCAATACGTAGTTCAACTTGAATCTTTAATTTTACCTAAGACCAAATTGTTTACTGGCACTACATTGGGATATTATTGTGAAAGTTCCACTTCAATTATTACTAATAGTTTTTTAATTCAAAGTGACACCGAGTGTATAAAACAAATTGCACATGACATTACTCAAAATTTGATGAAAACTGAGCGGGCTGAATTACAAAACCTCTTAGCTGAATTTTATAATATAATAATAATAATAATAATAATCTCTTTATTCTTTCACAAATACATACATGCAAAGTAATACCAGTGAGTAAATATAGAAATAAATACAAATACTTGCGAAAGAATCCCAAGGTGAAGTTCAGATGTGGGAGGATAAACCCTATCGCACCCTGTTCTGCCACTTAAACCTTGAAGATTTTAATTGGAAACGAAATACATGTAAACTTATTTTTAAGACAAACAAATAATAATATACAATAACATAAACTATAAAATTATTCAAATTATGAAATTATAAAGTATGCAACGAATGTGAAGCACTAATCCTAGAAAAACAAATTCTAAACTAAAAAAATCTAAAAAGGATCTAGAACAACATAACACTAGTCAATACAAAGTAGCACAATTAATCATTTATTGACGAGTAAGCAGTATTTTTGTAAGATTTTTTTTAAATGATATAGTTAACAAACGTTTTAACGATTCAGGTAAAGAGTTGTATATTTTATAAATGTTATATGAAAATGAACGTTCAAAAAGGGCAGTTCTGTGGTTCGGGGACGTGATAATTCCTTTGTTTCTGATGTTGATATTGTGCACATCAGTACGGAAAGAAATCTTACTAGTAAGATATGACAATAGTTCATCGCATGATATAGCAATAATGTTTCTGAACACCCTTTAGCGTCGTTACCCCTAGTTGGCAACATTTTGGGGCCACCCTTTGTATGCTGTTTACTGCAGGTGTTCGTCTGGAGTTCGTTCTGCAACGTTGATTTTCAGGCCAGTTAAACTTTAGCCTATGGGTGCGACAAGGAGGGTTAGGTCTCCGGCCCGCGTCCAACGGCCGCGTGATTGAGGCGTGTTACGCTGTGATTTGTTGAAACGTTCTTCGTCGAGTCCAGGTGCAGATGACGCACGCTTGGCTCGCGGCAGTTCCAAGAGGGCAGTCGCTGAGTGTGGTTGTGGGGTGGTAGTCCGTTTGATTTGGTCCTTGCGCGACGCTGCGGGGGAGTGCAGTGTTTGTACGTGGGCTTGTCAAGCCTTTCCGTCCGCCTGTGCTGTTAGGCGGGACTCCGTTTTCTGTCCCCATTCAAGCCGCAGTTACGCGGTCATCCGTTGGCATGACCGAGGGAGGTCGACGCCATTTCCGCCCTGTATAGGAGATCCGTCAGGACACGTAACCCATCCCGATTTCGCCACAGCTACATTAGGCCAGTACAGCGACCATTATGGAGCGCCTTCTCGCCTACTCTCGGCCGAACTGACTAAGGTAAAAACTTGTAGAATTATACTAATTTCGCCCGCTTGTGTGTGATTAGTTCGATCGCTCAAGTGTTTGCTTTCAAATCAGTGTAGTGTCAAGTACATTCGTCCAAAAAGTTACTGCAATCAGTTATCCTATGCATGAATAATACCAGGTACATTCGTCCAAAAAGTTACTGCATCACATACCGTATGCATGAATAACACCAAGTACATTCGTCCAAAAGGGTACTGCATCACATGCCGTATGCATGAATAATATCAAGTACATTCGTCCAAAAAGTTACTGCATGACCTGCCGTATGCATGAATAATAACAAGCACATTCATCACATGCCGTATGCATGGATAATACCAGGCACATTCATGACACGCCGTATTCGTGAATAATCAAGCACTTTCATCCTAAAACTTTTGCTGCGATCAGATACCGTACGCATTAATAATAACAAGTGCTTTTGTCCCAAAATTTACCTTGGTGTGCTACCGCTGGTGCGGCCGTCAGTTTCAATTAGACCGCGATTGTTTATTTAAATCTGTAAAATTACGCAGTGCCACGCACTGTCAGCCTAGCATTTACTGGAGCGTACGGACGCTGAGGCTACGCGTTAGCTTCAATTATTTCGCCCGCATCGTCCAATTTTTCCAGTGCATAAACAGCAGTTTGTACCGCCAGGCGGCTTTGTTGATAGTTGTAATACAGGACGTTCCGGCGACTCGGGCCCGAATTCAAGCCTTATTCTCACGTGTCACGGCGTCACGCCGTTGGGCGTAAGCCTTTTGTTTGTCCCTTTATAGCCGGCCTGGATTTGGAGTTCGGCTCTACTGGACGTCGTCGCCTTAGCATAAGGCGCCTCCCCAGCTGCGATTAACAATTAAGCTATATTAACAATGGCCGTGTTTATGGTCTGTAGTGCATGTAATGTTTAGTAGGCCACTATCTTGGTGATCCAATAGATGTATTAACCTTACCGTCTTGTTCTTTTCTCTGTTGCGTTTTGTGCATGTCTGTTACAGGGTGACTGTGTCTCTGTGCTCCGACAGCTGTGAGGTGAGGCCCGGACGCGGCAGATGAGCGTTCCAGGTAGGTGGTTGTGTCTGGCGCTGCACCGTGGTTCCCTAAATAGTTATTCGAGTATTATAGTTATTCGAGTATCTTCCCGACATAGTACTGTGAGTACTTCTCGACCCGTCTAACCGTCCAGGTCCGGTTGGACGTGTATATCTCGAGATAGACCTGGTGGCACCCATTTCTTTAACCATACCCAGTATATACCTTGACACGCTTGCCCTGTGGAGTACCGTTTTGACCCACTCCCATCTCCCTAAGCGCATTCTAGCCAAGGACTTTAGCCTGCTTTAACGATCTCTCAGGGTGAGCATGCCCCATTTCCCGGATTTGTTTAGCACTCGATACTCCCCTGTCGGCGGGTCTCGTAAGGACAATTTAATACCGTAACACGCAAACAAGTTCAAGAAATGTTAGACAATAATATTATCGTCCCTTCTCAGAGCCCGTGGCGCTCACCTGTAGTTTTAGTTAAGAAAAAAGTGGGATATTACCGTTTTAGTATTGATTATCGAAAACTTAATTCATTCACAAAGAAAAACAACTATTCGTTACACCTTATTGACGATATTTATCTCCATCTCGACAATGCTAGATTTGTACTCCGGCTATTGGCAATATGGCTTAGATGAATCTAGCCAAGAAAAAAACAGCTTTTATAACCCCTGACGGATTTTATCACTTCAAAAAGCTTCCCTTTGGTCTTTGTACAGCCCATCGACGTTTCAATCATTAGCAGACCGTCTTTTTGGAGGTTTAAAATAGAAAGAATTAACGGTTTACTTAGATGACATACTTATTTTTTCAAAAACCGTTAGAGAACATTTAATTAGACTTCGTCATGCTTTTGAAAGGCTAAGAAAAGCTGGATTAACACTTAAACCCTCAAAATGTACCTATGCACAAACTAAAGTCAAATTATTTGGCCATGTAATTTTTGAAGACGGTATAGCACCTGATACAGATAAATTAAAAGCTACTTTACAATTTCCTCAACCCTACACTGTAAAGAACATTCAACGTTTTTTAGGTTTAGCCAATTATTATCGTAAGTTTATCCAAAATAGCAAAACCCCTCTATGAACTTACTAAGAAAAATGTAGCTTTAGTGTGGACTACAGAGCATGACTCTGCTTTTCAAACACTTAAAACTAAATGAATAAATTGTCCTGTTTTGGCTCACTTCGATTCTGAAGCTCCAAAAGAACTACGGGCATATGCTTTCAGAATAGGCATTAGCGCCGTATTATTGCAAGAAAAAGACACTAAACTTTATCCTATTGCTTATATTTCTCGGTCATTAACAAAAGCCGAAGCAAATTATTCAATTTCAGAATTAGAAGCTCTTTCCATAGTTTGGAGTTTACTTACTTAAGACATTTAATTTTTGGCCGTCCAATCAAAATTGCAACGGATCACCACGCCATTTGTTGTATTAAAACTTTCAAAAATCCCAAAGGCAAACTAGCCCGTTGGGCTATCAAATTATCTGAATTTGATTATACAACTGTGCACAAACAAGGTAAACGTCATACGAATGCAAACTGTTTGTAAAGAAATCCAGTTGACATTCCAGCACTGGGGGATGATGAAGATTTAGTTCATGTTCCAACTTACCTATTAAAAACCGATGAGATTTCCAAATTGCAAACTGAAGATTAAAAATTAACCAAATTAATAGGAATACTTCAAAATCCAGAACACACTGGTATAGGTTCTAATAAACGTTTAAAATTTTTTTTCTTAAAAGACATTTTAGATAAGGAAAACTCCTGACCAGGTCATTTAGGAATTACAAAAACTTACCATAAAATTAAAAATAGGTACTATTGGGATAACATGCTCAAAGACATTAAGAAATACGTTAAGGGATGTCACTCGAAAAGGGCAAACCCATTTGAAACCTACTGGGTTGTTGCAACCAATTTCAGTATCACTTCCTTTTGACAAGATAGTAATTTATTTATTAGGGCCCTTTCGCCGAAGTAAAAAAGGTAATACTATAACCGTAGTAGCTATTGATTATGCGACTCGTTGGGCTGAAGCCAAGGCCTTACCCAGTGGGAGAGCAGGCCCAGTAGTTCAGTTTATTTTTGATAATATTATTAGTAGGCATGGTTTCCCTCGTTATATTTTAAGTGATCAGGGTAAAACTTTACAATCCGAATTAGTCACTAAATTATTAAAAATCATGGGGATTCAAAGTACTTTCGCAACTTCCTATCACCCTCAGTGTAATGGACTTTGTGAACGGTTAAATACAACATTAGCAAATTTTCTATCTTTGTACACTAATACGAATCAAACCGATTGGAAGTTGTATTTGAATAATTTTGTTGTTGCATATAATTGCGCTCGTCAAGATACCACTAAAGTGTCACTTTTTTCTCTCGTGTATGCTCGGGAACCTGTCCTACCAACAGAATCTCCTCTAAAACAAACACTTCAATTGGAGGAAGTCCAGAAAATTCGGGAACGTGCATTATGGATACGGAATTACGCTATCGAAAATATTCATAGTAAACAACTAACGGACAAGGCGCGTTACGACTTGAAACACCGTGAAATAACGTTTAATGTAGGAGATAAAGTAAAAATATTTACCCCAGTTCGTAAAGTCGGCCGAAGTGAAAAATTGCTGTTACGATGATTCGGGCAATACACCATTCTTGATAAAAAAGGGTGAAGTAGACTACCTAATCCGAATGGAACCGCATCCAAATTCTCGCACCGACATCGTCCATGTCAGCAGAATACTCCCGTATCATGACCCTTGAACTCCGTATCCCGATTCCGGACCGGCAACCTCGCATATAACTGGCTATACATCCCATTAGGGATTGTAGCTGCTCTTTTTGAGCTCGAAAAACTCCTTTAATGTGGTGAGTTACTCCACGTTCTTTACTTCTTCGTCTAGTCTAATTTATTGCTTGTCTTAGCTACCTGATCCTTCCACCTACACTTTGGTCTTCCTTTTGGTCTAGTTGTGTTAGGCCTCCACATTGCAACTTTTTTCACATCTTTGTCATTTCACATTCTTTTTAGATGTCCATACCATTCTTTGTACTTTTATTATTTTAACAATGTCTTCTTCATTAAGTATTATTCTTATCTCCGATTCATTAATCTTCCAAATATCCCTTCTGCTATTTTCTTCCCTTTATAAATTCTTCTTATTATTTTTCTTTAAAAAATTCTTAATTTCTCCTGTTCCACCTTTGTTGCAGCCATCGCCTCCATTCCATACATAACCCCTGGTCTAATTGCTACTTTGTATACCCTCATTTTGGTGGCCCTGTTTATGTTTTTGTCTGTCATTATAGTTTTGTATTTGTAATAGGCTCTGTACCCCATTTGTATTCTTTGGTCTATCTCTTGATTTCTTTGGTTTTTGTTATTAATTATGACTTCTAAGTATTTGAAGTTTTCAACCAATTCGAACTGGAAGTTTCCTATATTTACTTTCTTGTGTGCTTTATGTGTGCTATCTCTGCTTATCTCCATGTATTTCGTTTTTTACTGATTAATTTTCAATTCTCTTTTGCTTGCTTCCTTTTCAATTTTTTGCACAACATCCTCTAAGCTTTTCCTACTCCTTGCTATAACCGCTAGATCGTCCGCGTATGCCACTATTTGTTGTGACTTTGTACTGACTGTTCTCTTGAGTTTGCAATCTCTAATTATTGCGTCTAGCGTTAGATTAAACAGCGTTGCTGACAGGCCGTCTCCTTGTCTCACTCCTAAATTAATTTCTAGGTCTTCTGTGGTTTTCCCTTCTATGAAGAGTGCTGATTTTGACCCTTTCATTGTCATTTCAATCAGTCGTATTATTTTTTGAGATATTTCAATTTTCTTCATGTCTTCTATTATAACTCCTCGCTTTAAGCTATCAAAGGCTTGTTTGAAATCAACGTAGAGGATTTGTAGTCCAATTTCGTATTCGTGTGCTCTTTCAATTATCTGGTATACAGAATGTATCGCGTCTAAGGTGGATCTTCCCCTCCTAAATCCTTGTTGGGAATCTCCTAGCTTTTGTTCTGTGAATTGCATTAGTTTTTTATTTATTAGTGTGGTCAGGCTTTTATATGCTACATTTAGTAGCCTAATTCATCTGTGGTTTGTGCATACACTTGGATCTCCTTTCTTTAGTACTGGCACGATTAACCCCCTTTTCCATTCGCTGGGCATCCCATATTTGAATTATTAATTTGTATAATCTTTGTTTTAAGTGATTTCCCCCATCTTTGATCATTTCGTTTACAATATTGTTCGTTCCTCCTGTCTTGTTTGATTTTAGAGTTGCTATCACTTCCTCAAACTCCTCTTCTGATGGTTGCATTTGACCTGTCTTTCCTTTTTGATTATCCACTTCATCTTTTATCTCTTCTATGTCAGGACTTTCCGTTTGCAGCAGGTTTTCGAAGTGTTTTAGACAGTGTCTTGATACCATTTGTATTCCTCTTCCTTTCCTGTTTTTAACCACGCAAGTCTCGAGTCCTTCTTCTTCTTGATCATTGCCTCGCATTCATTGTCAAATCACTGATTCTTTTTCCCCCCTACTTCACCTTATCTACAGTGTTTTCGATGCTTGTTTTTATGTTGTTCCATTCTTCTTCAATGGTTTCACCGTCTCTATATGTGGATAGCTGTTTTATCATCTCTTTTTCATAATGATTATTCCTCTCTTTGATCTCCTCAATTTTCCATTTTTTCCTCTTTGCTGATGATTTCCCTTTATCAATCATTCTTAGCTTCACCTTGGTTATTACCAGGAGGTGGTCTGTGCTGCCTTCCGCCCCCCTATATGATCCGACATCAGGGATTATTTTTGCATCTTTTTGGATATCAGTACATGATCTATCTGGTTTCCTGTATTTCTTCCTGGGACCATCCATGTGATTTTATGCTCCATTTTATGTTTGAATTTGGTACTGGCTATTATAATATCCATTTCCGTTACAGTCGACCCTGAAGCATGGGAAACCTTTCGGGCGAGCGTATATGAAAAAGAGGGTGACGACTCAAGTACGGAGTCACCTTTCAGAAAGAAGAGAGTCTTGGAATTCGTAGGAGACTTCTTTTCCTGGTGTTGTGGTGTAGCTACTAATCGCAAAATTGATTCAAAAGATTAATCTCGGTCTTACTAAAAATATTAGAGAAATTACTAACAATTCGCAAGCTTTCAAATTATATCAACAACAAGTTCAAGCAAATTTATTAGAAACTCGTAAAAAAATAAATTCCATTACTAATTTTGATAATCAATTACGGACTGCATTAGACAATTCAATTGATGAGCTTGATTGAAAATACAACGTTCTATATTTTATTCTTATTGCAATTTATTACGTTTAATCAATTTTGAACGTTCTGTTAATAATATGGAAATTTTAAACTAATGTAAATCACAAAATTCCAACAGCCGTGATTCATCTTACTGTATTACGACAATATTTACTCAACTTAATTAAGGAACTTCAAAAAACTAGTCATGTTCTAACTATACCCCTCACTGAAGTTTCACGATACTATAAATTACCAATAGCCGATTGCACTATATCAGAATCCAAGCTTTATGTGCACCTACGAGTGCCCATAACTAAAAAAGGACAAAACTGGCAATTATATGAATTAATTACCACTCCTTTTGCATGGCATAATGAAACTTTCTTCTTAATGCACGATACCAGGCTCTGGATTACATTATTGTAAACCATATCACGATAAGTTATGTTTTTTACCCAGGTTCACATTGGACGCCATTTGTGGTCCGCAATGTGCTTATAAAATGTTTACAGGATCGATGGTGGAGGACTTGGGCCTTCATTGTCAGTTTAGGTGCCACACATCTCAGGCCATGATCCTTTCTGAAATCCGAGATGATGTTTTTATTCTAACTCATCCAATACATCCAACGATAGTTCGTTGCCCTAAAACTGAAACACCTCTGGATGATAAATTTTTTCAACAGCCAGGAGCGGTTCATATCGAGCTCCCTTGTCGCTGTTCTTTTCTTGTAAACAATGAGGAGGTTATTTCCCCTCGATTCCCTTGTTCAGGACTGGAAAGAGAATATCGAGCTCTTTACCAGCCATTTGGTCCAATCTTAAATCCTATGTACTTCATTCTAATCAACCTGAGCCAGGTTTTACCAATATTACTTCGATACCCCATCTAAACATAACTGCAGGATCAACCATAGGCTTGATTCAAAACATGCTAGTAGATGCAATTGAAAAAACATCCAGCGATTTGTACGCTTATAATGGGGAACATAATTTTATCCATAGCTGTTGCACATTTATTATATAAGAGATATGCTTTTTTAACCTCTATAATGCATCCTGTTACAGCTGCTGCTCAAACTGATATTAATACTAATAAGGCGTATCACGATGCCCTTTACTCAATAGTATGGCTGTCCTTAATGCTTTTTATATTAACATTGTTGTTTATCATTGGCAATTCTTTGTATAGCGTCGTAGAAAAATTAGGAATTCATGTGACAGCACCGAAGCACCAACTATTGATGACCAAGAAAATGGTAGTAATGACGACGTAGTGAAGCCGTCGCCACCAATCAGAGTTCGTTTCCCAGTCAACCAGTTAGGTGACTTTAGTCAAGTGCCCAGTGGAAAAAGCGTCATGATAGCGCTCAAGCCTGGACCAGCCCCACCCAAGTTAACTCAACTGGGGGCAGCTGCCAATTAAGGATTTGTAGCCAGTGCAGGACTTTTCACCATTTGAAATGCCACGATGGCGAATGATGTCTCCGGGTCCTGTCACTGCTGAGTAGTGTGTGTGTGTAAAACCTATAGGTCTCAATGTGTATAATGTATATGTATATGTGTATATTAATATTTTGGTTTATAGTAGATAAACAATGTGACTACGGGACCAAAATGTGTCACTGCGAAGGTCGTCTGCGCAGCCCGTCAGACTGCAGAAGGCATTGCGCAGATTGTAAAGCGTTGGCCCCCATGCGGCGCGCGCAGCTAGAGGGCCCCCATGCGCAGGTATCGGTGTGGTGGGAAAGTGCCGGGAGCCGGGATCGGTTCCCGGGGAGCGAGGGCCGGGATCGGTTTCCGGGGTGCGGGGTCTGGGGGCGGGGACCGGGGGAAGGGGGCCGGGGGCCTGAAGCTGTTTCCAGCCCTTGTAGCAATTTCGAAAATATATTATTATATTGTAAGCATGAGACAGAAATGAGCACGAAGCTATAAGACGTTCGAGAGCTGATAAGAAACCGCAAGAGTTGATAAGGACTTAGAGAGCGCGCGCGCGTAACCACAAGAACTGATATTCGGGAATATATAAAAAAGAAGCAGACTTGCATCAAGGTGAAAAATGATGATGATAACTTCTGCTTTGTGTGGGCGATCGTATCTGCGTTGCATCCGACCAATAACCACAGCGATCGAGTATCTTCGTATCCCCATTACTCGGATGTGTGAAATTGTGAAGAATTGAATTTCCCAGTGAAAATTTCTCAAATTCCGAGGTTTGAAAAAAACAACCCAAACATTTCAGTCAATGTGTACGTGCTAAACAGAAACAGATACGGAATTAGTGTGTGCCCCGCGTATCTAACTTCCGACAAGAAGCAGAATCACGTCAACCTGCTTATGTTTACCGATCCCGCGAATATGATGGACACAAATCTCGATCAACTGTCTGATTTAAACCCCGGCACAGTAATCAGGGATCCCGAGCCCGAAGTAAATTACCACTACTGCTGGATTAAAGATTTAAATAGACTTGTAAATAACCAGTTAACAATACGTAATCGTGCTAAGAAATATATATGCGAGAGATGCTTGCACTATTTTTACAATCAGCAAAGGTTAGACGCTCATTAAGTTGACTGTAAACAATTAAACGATTGCAAAATTAATCTCCCTCGACCTGGTGAAAAACTAACCTTCGCTAATTATAAATATCAACAAACTGTACCGTTTATTCTGTGTAGCGATATTGAATGTGTATTAAATTCTGTAATTGAAAAGGTTGGGAGTAACACGGTAAAATATCAACGACATCAAGCCTGTAGCATAGGTTATTATTTGAAATGTTCATATGATGATTCACTTTCACATTATAAATCATATACTGGTTTAGATTGCATGGAATGGTTTGGCAAACAATTGTACGAAATTGGGTTAGAGTTAACCCAACATTTCAAGACCATAGTTCCAATAGAAGAGCTAAATGAATCGCAAGAACGCGAATATCGAGATGCATCTAATTGCTATATTTGCACGAAGCCTTTTAAGGATGATGATATCAAGGTAAAAGATCACCGTCATTTCACCGGTAATTATAGAGGTCCGCCACATCAAAGCTGTACCTTAAATTATAAAATCGATCGAGTAATACCAGTTGTTTACCATAACCTTAGTGGTTATGACAGCCATTTCTTGATAAAATATGTCGTTACAGCCTTTCCGGGTAACATTTATGTTTTTCTTTAGAAGAAAGAGAGGTATATTTCTTTCACTAAAACTCACGGTGATGCCAATAGTTTAAAGTTTAGATTTATCGATACATTTAAATTTATGAATTCTGGATAAGATAAATTGGCCTCTTATTTAAAAAAAGATTTCAAAATTCTACAGGCACAAAACAAGAGCTTAAGCGAACACCAAGTATCTCTGCTAACACGTAAAGGAGTATTTCCCTACGATTACATAACTTCCCTTGATGTATTATCAGAAACTAGATTGCCGTCAAAAGATAAATTTCACAGTAAGTTAAAAGATGTCCACATTTCAGATAATGATTATACACACGCTGTTGAAATGTGGAAGGAGTTTAATTGTCAAACAATTCAAGATTATACGATGCTATATTTAAAAACAGATATTTTGCTGTTGGCTGACATTTTCGAAAACTTTCGTGCGAGTTGTCATAAAACATACAGATTAGATCCCGCCCACTATTACACATTACCTGGATATACCTGGGATGCCATGTTGAAATATTGAAACAACTTGGGGGTTGTAGCTCCGTTTAGCATTGCAAGAGGCCGTTGTGTCCCGGTGTTAAGGGATCGGATAATCAATACACACATATTAGGACAATGATCAGTATAATCTATAGACAATCAGTAAATACAAATGCATTACTTACTCAGATAGTAAATTCATCATTAATTCTAGCCTAACACACTGGCTTGCGACTAACACGAACAATGGCACAAGGTTACACCGTTGCAAACATAATAATCCCTGAGTTGAAGACTCCAGAGTATTTATACTCAGAAGATGACCATGCTTGACGTCAATAAGAGAGAAACATCCTGTTAGATGTTGATCCCTTAGTGATGCAAGCAGGTCATTATTTTCTTATTATTGTTACACAGAAGCTTAGCAACAGAACCACAATGACAAATAATATTAGTAATAAACATGAGTGACAAATATTGATTAAGTACAGTTATTCTAGAAAGTGCAACCACAAGAACGTCACGAACGTGACATTTCCCCCAGGTTTCATTAGGAAGCTACCCCATAGCGACCAAAAAATAAAACCCAAAGGATACGCAACTGTTCTTTACAAAAATAAACAATGTGTTTTAAAGCAATTCAAAAAACTGACTAAGTACTCCTATTGATGCAACTAATTAAGTAACTTAATCTAACCACACTCCATAGATAACAGGATAAGAAAGACCCATAACGAACTTATGCCTAGAGTGGAGACTAGTGGTCCAACTGTGAACACATATATACTTAGATTATAAAATAAATAAATCTGTAGGGTTGAAAGATAGACTAGGCTCTACGAATCCTGATATCCTAATAGTTTTCGGTGTTGATGACAAACAATGACAGTAAGCTAATGTATGTCATAATTCCTTAAAAGTAATAAAATATAAATTTAACATCGTTAGCTGATTCTAGTCTCCTGTTACAGAGAGGACCAACTTATAACTCACAGAAATTTGGCAACCAACCATGCGTTAGCAAATGGTCCCAATTAAAACTATAATAACGTGATAACAGTTACAGTGTTTATCAGAAGTCCGGATGCGGTAGTGGCTTAGAAAAATTAGGCTGCAGTGAAAGTTCGTCTGTGCTCTCGTAAGTACCAATTTTCATAAATATTATGTATGTTAAATAAGTATAATTAAGACCTTCGCCCAAACTTGATTTTATCCATTGGCACGTAATCTGGATCGGAGGGCGATGTATAGATTTCGGCTTCCGGCGTTGGGTGTTGATGATAAACGGCACCTCCGGCTTGCATAACTTGTGATAAGGGTACATATCCTTTTAGACTCGATATTTCACGAGGTTGCAGATAGTCATAATCGGGCGATAGATTTCTGGGTGGTACTTCAGGGACTCTCGGTCTAACAGAACTTGTTATGGTAGGTGATGGGTTAATAGTTAGGGAAGTGGGTCGACCAGGTGATGTCATAGTTTGTTGGATTTGAGACTGGTGAGACGAATAAGGTATATAAAGACAGGCACTTAGTTCTGCGAACTTCGGCGTAGACTCCCCTTGTGGTGGAATTCGAAGTTCTGGCAACTTGGTCCAAGCGGCCGGAATGGTGATTCGTCTTTCTACTTTGGCCTGGCTGTTCTTACAAGGATAGCGTGGCATAACATCTATTTCAGTACCATCATGAAATTGGCAATCACAAGGTAGGGTTACAATTAGGGAACCAAACGTAGAATTCAACAAATAGGTTTTATCTGGACAAGAAATCTGGAGCTGGGGTTTAGGATGTGTAATTAGGAATTTATTTATTTCTAAGGGTAACAAGAATTGAGTGTCTTCTCCCGTTTCCTTGCATTTAATCGGACATACTGGAACTATCTCTTTTACAGACCCACTAGACAGAACCTTCTTCACACAAGCCACTCCAGCTGCGTCGTTATCGTAGACATCAGTAATCAGGCAGTTCTTCTCTAAAAGGATCACATTTTGGTACTAGGATATTCCACTTTGAGTTAACTTCCTTTAAAGCCAGATTGAATGTAGGTACGTCCACCGAACAAGTATAATTATCCCATGCATAGTTAGGAATCAAAACTTTTCTCACACTAATTCCTTGTAGATCCCTGTGTAGTAACGGTACATGGAGGCCTACCAACATTGTTTCCTCTGATAAAGCACACTCAATCAGCGGCAAAGTGTAGTAGGACGCTAAAGATGTTAAACTTGGAACATAATTATTATTATTAAAAAGACTTAATACTAATTCTAATGTATGCATAGATACTAAATCTATTGGCAGTTTTTTGTTCTGGCACATTTTAGAAAATGATCGCTCCCAGTTGTACTTCAATAAAAAAGTCCATTTGAACGTATTCTGCCAATGTGGAATTAAAACAATTTAATGAATCAAAAACGTTTTGAAACGGATTACTATAATTTAGATTATGTAAAGGTACTTGTCTTTTTTCAATTATGTGTTGAATCAAAAATTCAATTTCTTGACTTGAAGTAAACAGCCTGGTGACGTGATTGCCAGTGGAAAATTGGAAATCAAAAAGCTCGCCATCATCTGCTAAAATCGGGTCATTTTCACTAATCTTTTTGGACTTAACACTATCTACAATGAATGAAAAATAGCTAGCTCTTTTGATCTGACAGATGTTTTGATGAAACTCACAAAAGTTAGAACATTTTAATTGTTCTAAAAGAGAAGGAGGTTGTTGAAACTTGAATAAAATTGGTTTAGTGATTTGATAAGGATTGACAATATGCAATCTTTGTAGGTAGATACCTGACGTTACTTCAACGCTCAAACTACTCACTGCGGTACACCAAATCAAAATAATAATCCACATTTTTCCGAATACTACAAACTGGCACAACAAAAGAACCAACTTTACAAACATAAACTAGGTATGTATAGTAATCAAAAACTTTACAATCGCTTCTTGCAATCCGCACCTTGTTCTGATCCAATCAGAGCTGCAATAATATTCTACGTGCAGCCGCTTATGTGTGACCATGAAGAGGATGCACCGTTGTTACACGATAAATTGCTCATTAAGACCCCATGGGGTGCTCGTAGCAGTGTCCGCCCCTCGTACGTACCCCCACAGCTCATATGTCCGGCCAGAACTCAATCGCGTGGGAGGGTTCACAGGTTTAGGGTGCGTCTTGGGGCGAAATGCCACGACGGGGTGTCGATATCGGGTTATTAAGACAAGATTATGGGGCGCCACGACATTTGAAAGATGTTTAAGATTAATAATTAGCTGACGACCTGTCAAACGTCGAAAACCAATCGCATTAGCGTTGCGTTGCACTCCAAGGGATACTCCTACGGCACTGGCTTTTACACCTACCTTTTGGGTGTCCTTTCTCCAGTTGCTTAGGCCCTGTACAAAGGAATACATACACAACGCAACAAGAAACTCAATCCTTGTCAGTCACAATAATACACAAATAATTGAAATTAAAAACAAGACGTAAAGTAAAAATGGGTAATCTATTACCATACTAGGTACAGGCCCGAAGGCAAGTGTGCAAGTAGCAAATGCTACAAATTGGGGTTAGTAAACAATGCAACACAATAAAGGCTGAAGGCCAAGAAAGCGGCGCATCCGCTGAGAATATTGGTCACCTAGGTCCCGGAATACGCTAATTTAATTTGCCTCAAGGCTCTCCACAATTCCCGGAGCTAGGCTTCCATAAACTTATGCTGAAGGCTTCTCTTTACGTTACTTGGCGATAACTAGGGCTCGGGTAATTAGCACGCGGCCCACAAAGAGCATATACGATAGATTGAGAGTTCCAAGACTTCGCACGTCACTGTATAATACGCAATTCACTGTTTTATGTAACTACTAGTACAATACCTTGATTTACTGTTAGGGCTCCAAGCAACTGTGTTGTTGAAGTGCTGATGCCGGAAGATTCCGACCTGGAGATTCAACGCTCTGGCGATGCTTACAGAAGAGGGTTGCGATAGCAGCTTAGATGCGGCAAGGGTTGATGAACAGGTAGGGACGGTTGAACGACGTCCTCGGGAAATTGTGGCGGCAAGATCCTTCGAAGAAGTAACAGGGTGGAGCCAAACGATAACTCACAACTGCTCACCCTGTATATTGATGCTTTTTGTTCGTTCCTAACACGAATCCGCCGACCTGGGCGAAGAATTGTACACTACGGTACTCAGGACGTTAAGGAACGAAAAGCACTGATAACTGCCACAAATCCAAGGGTACAACGCGTCCCTAAGAACTAAAGGGGTTGTTCTTTGTTCTTAAGTTAACTTGCACATCCGTGCGATAGCGAAGCTTAAATTGGACTCTCCGGGAGGGAACGCGCAGGACGCGGCGCTAATTCGATGATTGCGTCATGCGTAAAACTTTCCATCCATCGGCAACTCATTCGGGTGCATAAAGGACCTATTGTTTGAAGTGCGGACTTGCATTCGCCAAAATACAGCGCGCAACCAGGCGCGGGGCTTCCCCCGTGCATCACGCTCGTCTCGCCGGCGCGGTAATCTGATCCTCAAGGCCTCGCCTTTCTTTAACTAGTGGACTAAATGCAGACTCCATCTACCAGCGATTTACTAAGTCACTTAGCAGGGTTCTGATGTTATGAACATGCGTTACAGCGTTCGCCTCTAGATTGAAGCAAATGCCTTAATTAAGATACTTTATGCGACAGATGTCGGGATTTGGCCTACATTTGTGCCAAACAATTAAAGAATTTGGGAAAGCTGCCCGATGGCTTAAATTACGCTGCAATATGCGGGAACGGACTGCGGAATTACACATAGGTTCTTAACGAAAATCGGGAGTCTTAACACCGTTTCCGAAATGTAAATACCAATGCTGCCCTAATTCTATCTCTTTTAACTATCAACTTCCTAAGAAACCTCATCCGTTTCCGGACGGATGAGCCATACTGATCCTGCTCCGACAGCGACGAACACACGGGGTTCAATTTGCAATTTGATACCATAGTATAGCAATAAATCTAAAAACAGAAAATTTGGAAAAGCGTAGAAGGAAGATTGTACAATTTCTCCCCCGCTAATAATGAAACCGAAACATCGTACAGGTCTATTTTAAAAAATTGCAAATTCAGTGGGTTGACTGTAGTCCGCGTCCTCTCAGTTAGGACAAAATAACAAATCTCATGATCTCAATAATCTCAATAATCTCACTAATCTAACAGCGATAATAGAAACCGGGCTCATGTTATTGTCACCTTGGTATTAGAAATGAAATAACATTCCATTATCGTCCCCAAACCTTAAAATTTGTTGGGTGCCTCAGGGTAGGTACCTTGACTGAGGGCTGGTCTGGTCCGAACAGTAAATACAACTTTTTTTCCCAGGTGGCAGCTTTGTAAGGTTCTCAGTATCATCATTTTCAGTTAAGGCAACTTCGGGGAGCTTTACGAGTGATTCCTTAGGTCCAATATCATTTTGTATAGATAAAGGATTGTGTACTAGTTTCATGTCGTTAAACAAATCAGATTCCAACGTACGAGAGTGAAAAAAATATCGATAAATAAAATATCCAACTTAGACAATTAAGAGCAGAAAATATCCAACGAGAAAAAACCACATTAGATAAGTCAAGGCCAAGTGCGAAGTATTATCCGGATTTTTGTTAAAGTTCCCACCAGCGACAGGATGAGCAAAAACCGCAAGTTCTGCGTTGCGCTTGAAAATTAAAAATAACACTGTGATTGAAAGTCCAATATTCCATAATAAATAGATTGTATCCCCTTGATAAGAATACAAATCACCGTAAGTTTTTTGAACAACGTCATTAAGTGCATCTTGTATTTGATTCAAAGTGGAGGAGGATGTTAAATTGAGATGAGGAATCGTTGTGGTCCAGTTAGGATTCAAACATTCAGAAATGTTTGTAAAAATAGGTTCAGCTACTTTTAATTTGACAACATATGTTTTCAGGTTTGACCAAACTGCAGGCAGAACGTGATGTATCTGGTGCTGGTGGAATCCATGTGTTTTGCTACAGGGAAATCTTGGCGAAATAAGTTCATCTTGATTGATTAGGATAGAACATCTGCACGGAAGGTCGATCTGTAAAGCACCTGGTTGATCATAAACGGTAGGTTCTAGAATAGTATCACCTTCAGGACAGCTAATAATGGTTTGATTTTTTGGATGGGTTATAACAAACACATCATCACGAATTTCGGTAGTTATCATAGCTTGTGATGAATGACAACGAAATGGGCAATGTTTTCCGAGAGTTTTGACTGTAGATCCAGAAAACATATGATAGGCACATTGTGGGCCATAGGTAGAGTCTGCGCTGAAACGTGGTAGATAACAAAGTTTATCATGATACGGTCGGCAATGATGTAATCCTGAGCCGGTAATAGGTCGCATTGCTAAAATATGCGAAGAATCAGATGGCGAAGAGGCTATTGCAAGATACATAGTATCGTGCATTAAAAGACAGGTACTATTTTGCCAAGCAAATGGAGTTGTAATTAATTCGAAAAGATTCCAGTTATAACCTTTGAGTATGATGGGTATTCGTATAGTAACATAAATGTTATTACCAGAAATGGTACAATCAGCTATAGGGAGTTTGTAATAGCGTGATATTTCATGCGTTGGAATAGATAAATCATGTTTGGCTGATCTAAGCTCTTTAGTAAGTTTGAATAAATCATGCCGTAGTACTTTCGGGTGAACAATTGCTGTAGGGATTTTATGGTCTTTGCATTAATTCAAGATTTCCATGTTGTTAACAGCACGTTCTAAATTTATTAGACGTAATAAATTACTATATGCATAAAACATGGAACGTTGAATTTGAATGTCAACACGTGTGGCTGTATTATCGATATAATTACGTAAGTTATGATCAAAATGATCAAGGTCTTGAATTTTCATTCTAGTTTCAGCAACATTTTCTGCCACTTCTCGCTGATAAAGCAAGAAAGCTTGAGAATTATTAGCAACTTCTCTTAAATGTTTATTTAACCCTAAACTGATTTTTAACAAAAGTTGCTGCACATCATGAGTATCAGTTCTCAAAGTATCGATTTTTCGATTGGTAGCCACTCCACAACACCATGAAAAAAAATCAACAATAATTTCTAGAGATCTCTTAGATTTTTTGGATATTGAAGGATCTGTGGGGTCAACATCCAAGACAGAAGAAGTATAAGTGCCCCAATGTTCAGGATTAAAAGAATTTTGAAATAGTTGAAGTTCCTTATCAAAAACTGAAAGTAAGTTATCAAGTTTAGTACTCATTTTACATACGTGAGGAGTTTTATCCATGCACAGGTGATCCTGCGAAATGCGTTGGTTTACCTGCGGTGTGCTATACCACGTTGTTTGATAATTAAATGGAATGGTTGCGGAATAGGTTATCGTGTCTGGTAGTGGTTTCCAAAATGCTCCGGTTGTAACCTTTACTGGTGTCCCTGTTATGCTCCATAGCCTCAAGCTTACTAATAAGATTGTGGTTTTCTAACAATACAAACGAAAACAACAAAGGATTTGGTTCTCTCTGGAATAAAAAACTTACATTAATTTTAAAATTACATATTATTTGTATACTTAACAACTAGAATAGATAAATAATGCTTTACTAAAGTCTATTATTTCAGGTGCTATGCATCCTGCTTATTATTGAATACATTCGAATCGTCAAGCATCGACTCTTGGTCAATGGAAGAAGTCGATGGATTATGATATGGTAAGATACGACTGATGTGTACAACATCAACTCTAGAATTATTCGTAGGACCCATACGAATCAAGTAGTCCACTGGTCCCTTCTTTTCTAGCACTGTATATGGTCCATGCCATCTTAGTAATAACTTTGTGCTGCGTCCAATTTTTCGAGTTGGAGTAAAAACTTTTACCTGATCGCCCAAATTGAAAGTAATTTCTCTGTTTGGAATCGTACCTTTCCTTGTCCTTTCGTTGCTGAGAATGTATATTTTCGATAGCTCGATTACGTATAACGAGATCTCGGTCTCTTACCTTCCGGATGTCTTCGAATTGAACCTCTTGCTTTAGGGAAGCTTCCGTAGGTAACACTGGATGTCTTGCATACACTAAATAAAAAGGTGACATTCGAGTTGTATCTTGTTGTGACTTGTTGTAAGCAAACATTGCATGAGGAAGTCCCAGTCGGTTTGTTCGGTGTTTGTAAATAAAGACAACATGTTGGCTAACGTTCTATTAAGACGTTCCGTAAGACCATTACATTGCGGGTGAAAGGACGTTGTAAAATTACTGTTTGCGCCCATAATTTTCAGAAGTTCACGAACTACCTCCGATTGAAATGTCTTACCACGATCACTCAATAGAAACCGTGGACTTCCGTGTCGTGAAATGATCTCTTCAAAAATAAAGTTAGCAACAGGACCGGCTTTTCCATTGGGAAGAGCTTTTATTTTTGCCCAACGGGTGGCATAATCAACGGCAACGATAATAATCGTATTTCCATTGTTACTTTTCCGAAAGGGTCCCAATAAATCTATTCCCACTCTATCAAAAGGTAATGAAACAGGAATAGGTTGTAAAAAACCTGCGGGCTTATAATGTGGTTGACCTTTACGGGCTTGACAATCTGGACAGCCTTTAACAAATTTTTCCACGTCGGCTTGTCAACCGTCCCAATAATAACGATTTTTGATGTTATAAAAAGTCTTTGTAAAACCTAAATGCCCAGCCATAGGTTCACTGTGGTGGCTGTGTAATATTTCAGCACGTAGTTGAGAGGGAATTACTAAAAGATTAGAGTCTTCTTCTGGACTGGGGTTCTTTTTGTAGAAAACGTTATCAAGTAATACAAAATTTTTTGACCTACGTCTTAGTCCAACGGTGGCCTGATCGGGATTTTTAATTGCATTAATTAATTCAATTATTTTAGCATCAGGTGACTGTAATGTGTAAATTTCTTGAACATCTAGCAGGTATGTAGGGACTTCTACCATGTCGACTTCACCATTGACCGTAGGATTACAAACTGGATTTCGAGATAATGCGTCAGCGTCACGATGCGCTCTACCAGGCTTATGGCAAGTATTATAGTCGAATTGTGCTAACTTAATAGCCCAACGTGCTAACCTCCCTGTTGGATTTTTTCATGTTTTCAGAAGAAAAATGGCGTGATGGTCGGTAATAATGGTGACTGGGCGGCCACATATTAAATAGCTGAGACAATAAACTCACTAAGAGCTTCTAATTCGGAAATGGTGTAATTACGTTCTGCCTTTGTTAAAGAGCGAGATACGAACGCAATAGGATGCCATTCATTATTTTGTTGCTGAAGTAGAACACCTCCGATTCCAAAACCACTTGCATCTGCATGCAACTGTTTCGGAGCTTCGGGGTCAAAGTGGATTAACACAGGTGCACTAATTAATTTAGTTTTTAATTTTTCAAAAGCATCATTTTGTGCCGTTCCCGATTGGAATTCAACATCCTTTTTAGTAAATTCATATAAGGGTCTTGCCAACATGGAAAAGTTTTTTATAAATTTTCGATAATAGTTAGCTAGTCCCAGAAAACTTTGAACATTTTTAACAGTTGTAGGTAATAGAAAATTCGAAATTGCTTTTAATTTCTCGAGGTCAGGTGAAATACCTGATTGGGATACTGTGTGACCTAATAATTTTACTTCAGTTTGTGCATAACTACATTTGGATGGTTTAAGAGTCAACCCTGCAGCTCTTAGGCGTTCAAATGCTCTTCGTAACCTAGTCAAATGTTCTTCAAATGTTTTTGAAAAAATGAGGATACTGTCGATATAGACGATTAACTCTTTCCACTTCAATCCTTCGAAAACACGATCTGCCAAAGCTTGAAACGTAGACGGGGCGTTACACAAACCAAAAGGAAGTTTTTCGAATTGATAGAGCCCATCAGGTGTTATGAAAGCAGATTTTTCCTTGCTGCATTCGTCCAACCCGCACTGCCAATAACCGGCATACAAATCCAAGCAAGTGAAATATTTAGCATTTTTTAAATATAAAAAAAATATCTTCAATTAGTGGAAGAGGGTAGTTATTCTTCTTGGTTACGTTATTAAGTCGCCTATAGTCTACACAAAAGCGAACTCCACCATCTTTCTTTTTAACGAGAAGAATGGGAGATGACCATGGATTGTGTGATGGAGTTATTACATTATTTTCTAACATGTCCTGAACTTGTTCCCTAATGACTTCCTTTTCTGATTGAGAAACTCGATATGGCCTAGATTTTATAGGAGTAGCGTCCCCAGCTTCTATGGAATGACTAACTAAATCTGTAAAACCCATGGCGGAAGTGGATTCGGCAAAAATGTCTGAAAATTCGTTAAGAAGGGCCAAAAGCTCTTTTTGCTGAGAGGCTGGCAATCGAACATTAATATTATGCGAAGGAGTAACATCATCATCTTGTAATAAAAAAGTAGTACTAGTGGGTAAATTAGAATTTGCTAAAAGTACACCAACAGTGGTTCCCGCGAATAATTTAACCTTGTTAGCAAGTAAGACTTCAATTTCTATTACTAATTGACCTTGGCAGTAGTGAGGATTTTTTGTAATTATTACTAATTTTTTCAGAAGCCTAGACTCTTTTCCGGAGAACGAAAATCCAGCCAAGTCTGATGTGGCAGGAAGTGGAGGATCAGTAATTACAGGAACAACTGTGACGGTATTGTTTACAAGGGCCTGATCTATTTTTAGTTGAACTTTATAACTGCTTGTATTGTCTGGTTCTTTCTGAATTAAAACATTGATTGTGGTTACGTTATCATTTTTAAAAGGAATTTTTACTATCTGTTGTGGTAATGTAGTATGTAGTGTAATAAACGAGTTAAAAAGTCAATGAAAGCTAAATTATTCTGTAAAAATTCTATTCCAAGAATTAGTGGTGAGGGTAATTGAGTAATTACAAGGGCTATAATTTCAAATGAAAAATCCTCTAGAGTAATAGTAACCTTAGTTTCTCCAAGAACAAGAACTTTATGAGATCCAGCAGTGGTTAAAGTTAAATTATTTGTTAAGGTTGTCCGGTTCAACATATTGTGAATTAATAATGTTGTAATAACTACCTGTATCTATAATGATTTGAGCTGAAGTATTGAAAATTTTACCATGTACAGTAAGGATTCTAGGGGTCTTAAATTTTTCTGCAGTAGGATTGGAGTGGCGTCACGTAGAGTATTTAATGTTGCGTCTCCCCGCTCCGCGGTTGTCCGTTTGGGGATTTTCCTCTGAAGAACGTAACCCGTCTTTCGTTACTTAGGGTGCGACCTCTATTATCTGATTTGCGGAATGAGTTATTGAAAGAAGAATTATATGTAGCATTATCGTGAGAATTCCTATTATCTCTGTTACCTCTGTAAGAACTATCTTGAGAGTATAAATTACATGAGCGAGCGTAATGTCCTGACCAATTACAATTAAAACATATAGGTCGAGCATCTGCAGTCCTAGAAAGCATGGGGTTACCTCTGCCACGAGGACTTCCTCCCATTGGAGAAGGTTGTTTTTGGAAATGTTTCTCGGGAATTATTATCAAAACGAGAATTATCCGGTTGCGCTAAGTACATGTTATTACGGGTCGGGTTTTGCAAATCTAAATTAGGACCAACTGTCATTAACAAATTTGTAGCATGTGTAGTTAATACATTCTTTCATCGGTTAAGTTAGCGTCAGTAGGAGCTAACATCTGAAAACTATTCCTAAAAACAGGTAACAATCCCATCTCAAAATAATCTCCAATATCTGACAAAGAAACTTTAGGAGTTACATTATCTGCAATACGAAGAAGGTCATAATAATATGTCAAAATTGGTTCAGTAGCTTGTTGTTTTCGAGAAAGCAATTGACCTTTTGCTGCTCTTACTGTACTTTGTCCCCCAAAATATTTTGTAAAATCATCCTTTATATTTTCCCACGTTTTGCTAGCATTCGCACGATTTGTAAGCCAAATACCAAGAATTAGCAGGTCCACTTAAGAAGTTTCCAAAATGTTTAATTCTTTGGATGTCATCCCAACAATTGCAATTTGCACACCGTTCAAAAGTTTGTTAGAACGTAATACAATTGGATTGCCTTGGTAGAAAAGTTTCTGGTGTAGTAAATTTAGGTAAAATGGGAATATTTTGATTATTCGTAACTGAATAATTGTCGTATTAGCCATTGTGCTAGGAGGTACTTCAAAAACGGGAGTAATGAGAGTTTCTAAAGGTTTTTCTAAGTTGCTTGGAACTTTGTGGTTCGAAACTTCAGATTGGTCGGAGTTTACAGCAAAATCTCTAGTAAGAATGGGTGATTTGATTAATAGTTCTCTTGCCTCACTGAATACAAAATTTATGTCATCGCTTGTCTTATTTTCTATTGTCAGTTGTGTAGTTTCTAGTAAATCAGAAGTTAAAAATTCTACTTCGCTCACAGACTCTTCTGCAACACTGTTACAACTATTATTACGGTCATGAGAATACTTTGGCCGTGGATGTGGGGTTCTGGGTTTAAAATTATCATCAAAAATAGTACTTTCCTCGCCTTTTAAAGTTTTTAGCCTAGTTCCGTAGTTGTGTTTTGGGGTACTTCGTTGCTGATCCGTCATAACAAAACATTTTGAGAGAAAAAAAAAATGATGAGAATAATAATTGATCAATTTAAAGTGAAAAAACAGTTTAAAATCAAAAGCACGGCGCCTCCACCATTTGACACAACTTGGGGGTTGTAGCTCCGTTTACCATTGCAAAAGGCCGTTGTGTCCCGGTGTTAAGGGATCGGATAATCAATACACACATATTAGGACAATGATCAGTATAATCTATAGACAATCAGTAAATACAAATGCATTACTTACTCAGATAGTAAATTCATCATTAATTCTAGACTAACACACTGGCTTGCGACTAACACGAACAATGGCACAAGGTTACACCGTTGCAAACATAATAATCCCTGAGTTGAAGACTCCAGAGTATTTATACTCAGAAGATGACCATGCTCGACGTCAATAAGAGAGAAACATCCTGTTAGATGTTGATCCCTTAGTGATGCAAACAGGTCATTGTTTTCTTATTATTGTTACACATAAGCTTAGCAACAGAACCACAATGACAAATAATATTAGTAATAAACATGAGCGACAAATATTGATTAAGTACAGTTATTCTAGAAAGTGCAACCACAAGATCGTCACGAACGTGACAATATACACAAATAGAACTAGCACTCATATCCGATATAGATATGCTGTTGTTTATCGAGCGAGGTATACGTGGCGGTATTAGTCAATGTTCGAAGCGATATTCTAAGGTAAACAATAAATATTATTCAGCGGACTACAACCCCACGCAACCCTTAAGGTACAAAATGTACTACGACGTGAATAACTTGAATGGATGGGCGATGATGCAATACCTACCCTTCAACAATTTTCGTTTTTTAACTCATACAGAAATGAGCTACTTTGATGTTAACAGTATCGACGACGAATCATTACGAGGATACATATTAGAAGTAGATATCGAGTATCCAAACGATATCACGCTACACAATCTTCAGGCAGATATGCCAATGTGTGCCGAACGCTCTGTTCCTCCAAATTCAAAATTGCCAAAACTAATGACAATGCTTAACAGGAAAGAACGATATGTGATTCATTATAGGAACCTAAAACAAGCTATAGCTGCAGGCTTAAATGTTACCAAAGTGCATCGCATACTATCTTTCGATCAATCTCCATGGTTAAAATCATACATTGAGCTAAACACTCAACTTAGAACAAACACAAAACACGAATTTGAGAAAAATCTATTTAAATTAATGAATAACGCGGTTTTCGGTAAAACCGTGGAGAATATTCGTAAACACGAAGTGGTTAAATTGGTAACACGATTGGCGGTTTTAATATCTCTCTATATGAATGTAAATCGGCATCATTGTAGTTTTCAGGATCTTTCTTGAATAACAATTCGTACAAACCTTCAGTCCCCTGGAACTGCCTGTTTTTGATAAAAATATCCTTTGAATCTTTAACAAATTCCACGATTTTGTTACCAATTTTCCAATTGTTAGTGATAGGACTATAATGAATTCCATAAACCGTGTCGAATGTATTTTGAGTATCCGCAATAAGCATGTTAAGGAATCTTCGCGGCATTTCATGAATGTCTGATTCTTCATTATCTGGTTCTTCATAAATATCTGATTCTTCATCATAATCATCTGAATCTTTAGATGAAGTAACAGAGTCCGCATGGGATGAGCACTGTGAAGTATTAGGTGGCCTGGGTATTTTCGATTATTTGGTCTTTACATGCTCTGATTTTAAAGTAAATGGTTCTCTCTGCACATTAACTGGTTCTTTTTTTGCGAGTTGTTCTAATGGCCGTACTATTGGTTTATACGTTGATCGACAAATCGTCTTACGGCAATTTTAGATCGCCTTAACTGGTCGTACTTGCGTATAATTGATTCTCTAGCTTTAATAATTTTTTCCTTCAGTTTAGCCTCCTGGGAATCCATTGTAGACCAGTTGAAACTAGTTGAAACCAGTAAACAGACCAGTTGAAACCAGTTAACAGACCTGTTGAAAGCAGTTAATAGACCAGTTGAAACCAGTTAACAGACCTGTTGAAACCAGTTAACAGACCTGTCAAAGCAGTTAACAGACCAGTTGAAATCAGTTAACAGACCTGTTGAAAGCAGTGGAATGGCAGGGAAAAATATACTTATCTCCTTATATAGCAGTCAAATCCTTTTCTAAATCTTCCCTGATTTATTTCGGAATCGATATCGATCAGTATTTTTCTCCCCAACATTATGTGCACATGTGGCGGAATTCTTCGAAGGTCATTTCGGGTGAAATGAAATCATCAAACACATGTTTTAAATTTAAATTGTCTTACTTGAACAATATTATGAAATTGGCATTAAATATTTTCAGGGCAAAAAGGAGAAAAAGGGTTATTTAGTAACATGGAATAAAAACGAATCAAACTGAACTGATGTTAGAACAGCCGACAAAACCCCAAAAATTTAAGTAGGAAATTGATCACAACATCTGAGCATTTCAAAGAATAATATTATTGTTGCGTTAATTGCTTCTATGAACTTCTCTTGCATCTAATGGATTCTCAGAAATTCTGTTGGTTGATTAAATTAAAACTACAGTTATTTATTTATTGTTTTATTAAAACATTCCATTACAGACCGTCATTTATTATATTTTAATACAAAGATTTACATTGATACAAAGCACAATGTCATAATTCTAAATGATGGTTGAAGCACGCTGGGGCAGTAGGATCCATTTTAAAATTGTAATCTGCAACTGCAATAACCTTATCTCCGAGAAACTGCTTCAGATATTTCTCCTTTTGCAACCCCTTGCAAAATACTGTGGGCGTTCTCAGTTTCATGTAGTAGAATTTCGGGTAGCTGTGACAGGGAAACGAATCCTGGGCTCAATTTCAGACCTTGGTGATTTTTTTCCAACCAAACTGCTTGTCGTTGCAGATCTACAGTTAAGTTTGCGAATGGAAACGGCGGTTTGAATAGGTAGTGGATAATTCTTTTTACATCGAAAAGTGATAGTTCTTTTACAGTAAGTTCCGGGGTATTGAAACCTTGCACATCGATTGTCAAAAACATTGTTTTGCTTTTTTTATTTGTTCATAAAAGTTGTGTTACTCCTGTAAGCGGCTCGTACTCTATTTAAAAATAAATAAATATACTCGTATTACACGAAACAGTGTCACACGTTATAAACTTTTCAAAACACTTTAAAAGGACAACGTGTAAATCACGCCAGAGGTAAAACCCTTCCGAAGTATTCGAATACAGTGCAGAATTTATTAGAGCCTTTTAAATTAAAAGCTATATCAGCAACTTCCTCGCCATAAAAATTATTAAATTTTCTTTGATAGAGTGCATCGGATTTTCGGTTTAGTCGCAAGATTATGGTTTTCCTGCGAGATATTTTCAATAGGATACTCGGTTAAGTAGTACTATCTAGGTTTTACTTAGTGATATTTGCAACAGGATGCTCGGTTGAGATTTCTGTTTATGGTTTCCAACACGATAATGTTAGCGGATATTTGGTTAGATGTATACTTCTAATTAGGTAGTTTCAGAGTATGGATACAGATGGCGCGTAATGTTTGATTACATTCATTATAATTTTGCTGTATTACCGCTAGATGGAGCATCATGTACCGCTCTTAGCTCTTATTGGCTTGCGATTGGCTGCGAGATTGAAATAAAAAACTTTTCTTAAACAACGAATTTTATTTTTTATTTTTCATACATTTATTACAATCATTTTGTACAATACATTGCAATTGGCATCAACAACTAGTTAAAATGTTCTATTAAAATCAGATCCTGCTGCTGCTGTTGCTTAATTGCAGATATACATCAACATAAATCATATAGGATTTTCTTAACACATTCACGTTTTAAATCTGTATTGATGTGAGATAGGTAATTTTCCAGTTAAATATTTTTAAAATGGGTTTCTTTTATTTTTCCCCATTTTTCTTATTAACTATGATTTTAAATAGAATACCCAGTATATTATTGAATTTATTTATTATTATGCTGTACATACTATAATAGAAGGATGTGGTTTTATCGCTTGATACAGAATACGTTCGTTAGTTGTGTGTTTGCTATCATGGAGTGTGGGATTGTGTTCCGCATCAATATAAATGATTGCCTCACATCTGGCGGTAAGCTTTTTAAAAACAAAACCATATAGTTTTAATACATTTATTTAAACGCCATTGTTGCAATACTTAAAATAATAACACGTACACATACATACCGTAAACATACCTAGTAATAGACAAGAAAGAAGAATTATGTTGCCAAATTTGCTTCGTTAAATGTACTGTTTTGTAGGTTTTACGAGCATAATTATCCATGCATCCAATACACGAAATTCTTAAAATAGGTTGAATGTTAAATTTTCCAATGCCGATTGGCTTTATACCAAAGTCAACCTCGATAATTTTTTTATGAGTCCATTCTTCACTGAGAAAGTAATCCGTATTTCCTATCATATAAACACATTCTTCTTCTTCTTCTTCTAGACATCGATCTAGGGGATATTCAATAATAGAAGTATCTTTATCATATGACAATAATGGTTAATTGTTGTCTTCTACTTTTTTCCTTTTAGCTTCAGGTTCACCGTTGGTTGCTGTCCATTCAATTTCGATATCATCGTCATCGCAAAATAGAGGTGACCGTCTTAGTTTTTGTTTTTCGAGAAACACCGTATTTATTTTTGGGTACCTGGCTGTGGGTTGGAACGAGGAGACTTCTATTACATAAATATAATTGTCTATAAAAAATACTATCTCCCCATTTGGCCGTTGATAAACCGCATCAATTCCGGTAAAAATTTTCGGTAAAAACATTAACAATCAGTTATCAGTAAAGGCTCGTGAAATGTTTTTTCACCTAAATGTATTACCCATACGTACTTGCCATAAAATACATAAAGCTCTTGGTTAACTATGAGAAATTAATAAACTGTTTTAGTTAGTGCACAGAGATCCGGTTTTTTCATCTTGTTTTACCGGGTGTTTCGCAATTGTTTCTGCTGCTGCTGCTGCTGCTGTTTAGTGCCTGCAGTAGATAACCAATGTGACTACGGGACCAGGAAGTGACGTCATTTTGGCGGGAAATTCAAATTCGCGCAGTCTGTCAGACTGCGCATCGCGCAGCGCAGGTCGTCTGCGCAGTCTGTCAGACTGCGCATCGCGCAGGTCGTCTGCGCAGGTGTCGAGCGCCTGGGGCGGAAGGGGGCCCCCATGCTGCGCAGGTGTCGGTGTCGGGCGCCTGGGGCGGAGTCCTGGTTCGGAGTCCCCATGCTGCGCAGGTGTCGGTGTGCAGGTGTCGGTTTCCGGGGGCCGGGGGCGGGGGCCGGGGGAGGGGGAGGGGGAATAATACATAGAAAAGTTTATTTTGGCACCACTATCGCGGGTCAAACAGAGATTAAAATATTACATTTATGAAAGTAATCTGATGACTGTATTAACATAAATTATTAGTTTGATCAGTTCATTAATTAATAAGCGGTTTTACCCAACACAAATCAAATCAAAATCATATAACATCAATTTTATTTATATATATATATATATATATATACAACAAAAACCCCACACAATACAAGAAATAATACATAGAAAATAATGCAGTTTATTTAGCCACTAGCGCGGGCCAAACAGAGATTAACATATTACATTTATGAAAGTAATCTGACGACTGTATTAACATAAATTATTAGGATGATCTGTTCATTAATTAATATGCAGTTTTCCCAACACAAATCAAATCAAAATCATATAAAACCAATTTTATTTATATATATATATATATATATATATATATATACAACAAAAACCCCACACAATACAAGAAATAATACATAGAAAATAATGCAGTTTATTTAGCCACTAGCGCGGGCCAAATAGAGATTAACATATTACATTTATGAAAGTAATCTGATGACTGTATTAACATAAATTATTAGTTTGATCTGTTCATTAATTAATATGCAGTTTGCCCAACACAAATCAAATCAAAATCATATAATACCAATTTTATTTATATATATGTTACCGGAAATGTATGTAATCCGTCATTATATAGAATTCCTAGAAAATGTATATAATGCCTAAAATCGTCAGGAAATGTGTGAAATAAATTTTATTATACACATTTCCTAGGAATTTTATACATTTCCTAACCTGGAATCGGAAATGTGTTTTATTAGAGATGTCATGTCGGTAGGTTAGGTTAGGTTAGGTTAGGTTAGGTTAGTAGCACTAACAAGTCGTCACACTGCTAAGGAAAATCTCAGTTTATCTGTGTTTTATTTTTCATTCATTCACAAATTCTACAGTATAATGTTGATTTTCATACATTTCCTAGTACCATTTAGGAATTGCATACAATGCCTAGGAAATGCATACATTTCCTAGGAAATGTATGTATTAAAGAACCTTTCATTAATTATTTTACACATTTCCTAAATTGGCTCGGCATTATATACATTGCCTAGGAATTGTATACAATTCCTAGGTTTCATACATTTCCTGTAACATATATACAACAAAAACCCTACACAACACAAGAAATAATACATAGAAAATAATGCAGTTTATTTAGCCACTAGCGCGGGCCAAACAGAGATTAACATATTACATTTATGAAAGTAATCTGATGACTGTATACACATAAATTATTAGTTTGATTTGTTCATTAATTAATAAGCGGTTTTACCCAACACAAATAAAATCAAAAACATACAACACAAAGTAATCTGATGGTTGTATTCACATAAATTATTAAATAATTTTAACCAAAATCCCACAAAATAATCCACACAAGCAGTTGCGGGTGGTTTTACCACAACCAATTCAGAAATCCGAGGACGTGTCTGTAAGCGATAACAATAATATAAGATAAAATAACATACAAATATTTTAGGGTGTTGCAACAAGAAGACTATGGGGTACAAAGAGTATTGCTGAAAACATTGTATGAGGGTGAAAATACATACAACACCAACAGCAATATTATTAACACCCCTAAAGAGCAGCGAAAGGGGGCACACCCAATTTTGAAATATACGCAATATTATTAATTAGACGCAATATTAAGCTTCCGCTGTTTTTAGTTGTTATCAGCAGCTAATCACACAGGAAGATGCACGCGCATGCAACATAAATACAGAATACGTTACTTACCTAAAACTATTTTTCGCCATTGCACCCAGGACAAATTGACCCATGCGAAAAATAATAACAATATAACATATGTTCTGTGAGAAGATCGGTGGGAACAGGCATGTTTTTGCAGTAGTAATACACATTAGTATAAAATATAACCTACTGTTTGAATGCACCAGCAAACAAATTTCAAATAATATGTTATCAACAAAAACCGCGAACCTAATTTGTGGTTTTTAGCAAAGCGCATATTTCGTTTAGTTATCAAAATGCAACAGCCCATTCCGGATGAATGTAAGAAAACATATTTATTCGCAATTTTTGTATTATTAATTTATATTATAATTTTAGTGTGTGACCGGGTGTATGTCCATGTGCGGGGGCGGTACCCCCGACTGTTTGAAAACGTAAGTAAATGAGAAAATTATAAACAATTTTTCTAACAATTTATCTGTATAGCGTTCGGTTGCCGTAATATGTGTCCCCACCCATGTTGAGATGTCAATCCCAGGTCCAGGTATTGTACCAATCAACCTATCCGCACCCTCGGGGGGTCAATCGTGGCCGCCCGATTTGAGGGTGTGGATGAATATCAATGACAGAATAATTTATATACAAAGAGGTAAGCAATTTTTAAAAGTACATATTCGCTATATTAAATGCTGTTTTTATTGTTTTAGGATGAACCTCACACTCGCAAAAATTATGTATATATATATATATATAATTTATAAAGAAAATAAATAAATATTGAACCAAGGCTATTGTGCTTTATTACTTACATTAAGCAGAGGGGTTCACCCTTCAGGAACTTAACCAAGTTAGAAAATCAGAATGTGCCTAGGCGGTAGTGGTAGTAGAATTAGTTTGCATATTATTTACAAAGGTGTTTACTGTATAATTCCATGTTATTGTGTTTTATTACCTAGCAGAGAGAGAGAGAGAGAGAGAGAGAGAGATTCACTCCTCGGGGTCTGTAATAAGAACAATAGTTAACCAATTTAGAGAATAAAATAAAAAATATTTACCCAGGTTTGATATAAAATATCCATCTTCAAGATTTACATCATAAATAATTGTGCCAAATGTACCTCTTGCAAACAACCCAAATGCATTTTCATGATACAAAATGCTTTCGAAAATGTACTCATATAAAAAATAGTTGATATAGCCAATACAATTTTGATTTTTATAAATAGATATCTGCAGACATCCCCAGATTCGGCGAAATGAGGTATGTTAATTTGAAGGGAAAAAATGTAATTATCAACCGTAAATTGCACGAAAATCTGGTCGCCATATTGAATTATGGGGTGCTCGGGAAACGAAAATTCTTGGCCATCGTTTATATTGATGCGAAACATAATTTCACACTCCATGATGGCAAACACACAACTAACGAACGTATTTTGTATCAACAAGCGATAAAACCACATCCTTCTATTGTAGCATGTACGACATAAAATTTAATAATATACTGGGTGTTTTATTTAAAATAGAAGTTAAAAGAAAAATGGGGGAAAAACAAAGTAAACCCATTTTAGAGGTATTCAACTGGAAAATCACCTATCTCACATCAATACAGAAACGTGAATGTGTTAAGAAAATCGCATATGATTTAAGATGATGTATATTCGGCCAGCAGCAGCAGGATCTGATTTTAATAGAACAGTTTAACTAGTTGAGTTAAGAAATTTAAAAAAGTTGTTGTGCTGGCCCACAACGGACAGGTGTATGACCACCAATCTTCTAATTCTAAATTAAATATAAAACCTATACTCATTATGCGCGGTACGAAAATCATACTCAGTCAATTAGATAATATAAAATGGCACAATGAACACAAAAAACAACACATTCGATATGCAAAAAGAACTAGCTAAATAATATATTTCAGATGTGAAAATTCTGAAAACAGGTTGTTTAAAATTTAAACAAATGTTTCTCGATCGACGTAATGTAGAGACCTTCCTGGAAGCTACAACAATTACCTCGACATGTAATTTAGTATATCATCGCAATTTTCTTAAACCAAATACGATATGAATCATACCGCGCAGGGATTACAGATTAAGTGATAACCAGTCTAAAATTGCCCTACAATGGTTGATTCACAAAGAAAAACAACGCTAAATAATTATACAAAACGCGACTTGTGGTAGAGAGACCTGTGTGGGCGGGTTCAAAGTTGACGGGTATTGTAAACAAGCCCAACAAATATTTGAGTTTCATGGCTGTTTCTATCACGAATGTCCAGTTTGCATGACGGCTAAACGAAACAAAACTAAAAAGTTAAAGACGCTGGGATATGAAGTCATTGAAATGTGTGAGTATCAGTTCAGATATTACACAGAATTAGAGGATAGTCCCCTCCTTACATCGCTACCATTGAGTTCGCGAGAGACATTTTTTGGGGGCAGAACAGAAGCAATAAAACTAACACGAGGTAAAAGATGGAGAAAAAATTCACTACAAAGATTTCTGCAGAATTATATCCATGGGTGTGTAAATACGGCAAGTTTCCAGTTGACCACCCTGATGTCATGAAAATTGCACGATACAACTCGAACAGGGAGCAGAGGGTTTAATTAAATGTATTATATTGGCACCTCAAGATTTATATCACCCCAGTTTTACCAATCTGGGGATATGTATTCACATCGAAAATGAGAGAGCGCTAATTGGTACAGAGGTCATATGTGTGGTTAGGGCGGCTCTTAGCAGAGGTCATCGGTACGAACGGGTCTGTTTACACATTTCTGAAAATTAAACAAGAGGCATCAGGATGACCTCCGGGGTGTTCAACTGAGAAACAGAAACAACAATATATAGACGATTATTTTCCAATCGAGGGTATACGATTGGATCCGAACAGAAAAAACCCTGGTTTACGCCTAATCATATGAAAAAAACCTAATATAACCTATAGCTACAGCCATATGGCACAGCCAGCTGTCATATACATATATAATCAACTGGTCTGGACTGGTTTTAAGCTGATCTGAACTGGTAATGAACTGGTCCAGCTGTTTTCGGTAAAACCATGGAGAATGTTCGTAAGCACAGAATAGTTATATAATAACGTGATGATATGAAATTGAAAACCATAAAAGGAAATCTCAACCGAACATCCTGTCGATATAATTGCAAAGTAAAACCTAGATAGTACTAATTAACCGAGCATCCTGTTGAAAATATCTTGCAGGAAAACCATAATCTTACTACTAAGCCGAGTATCCTGTTGAAAATATCTCGCAGGAAAACCATAATCTTGCAACTAAACCGAGTATCCTGTTGAAAATAGCTCGCAGGAAAACCAGAACCTAGAAAATATATTATTATTACAGAAATGAGCACGAAGCGATCTCTCGTAACCACAAGAACTGATAAGCGGCAAGCGGTAGGAATACATTTGTATATAAGAATAACTGTTCTGATACAGGAATATTAATTCATCAAAATGAGTCCCCTGTGTCAGCAATTGCCAGTTATTTCATCAACACCGTCCACCTACAGCGATGGGGGATCGCAGCTCTCGTGGCACCAGCCCCAAGACGACCCTCATGTTTGGTCGGGCATGGAGGATGTCGACGATCCCCCGACCATTGACACCGACGAGTGCGGGTGGGAATATTGTCTGGGGTTACCGGAATCGTCATCATCATCACAGCTCCAGCAACCACCATCGCAGCAGCAACCGCCATCATATTCGGCACAAGACGATGAAGATGAAGTCCTGGTAGTCGATGATGATGATTATTCATATTGTGGATGCGAATATTGTCGGAGGTTGTTGGAATCTTCATCATCACATCCCCAGCAACCGCCATCAGCAGAGCTATCGCAATCACAGCCCCCACAGCAGCAACCGCCATCATATTTTTCTGAACCATACCAACAATATCAGGCTGAGTATGAATTCAGCTTACCTGCACCGACCATGCCGCTGCATATTGCTCCCATAAAAATTACTGTAAAATTAGGTAGTAGTAGTTTTATATATATTATCAATACTGAATAAAAGACGTTTTATTTTCATACATGTTTTTTATTTAATATCTTATTTATTTATGGGTGAAACAGAACTTAACATTAAATTAAATATCTTACTTATTCATGAGTGAAACAGAACTTAACATTAAATTAAATATCTTATTTATTCATGAGTGAAACAGAACTTAACAAAGAGTAAGTATCAATATAGTCTTGAGGTGTTGTTGAGGGCCAAGGACCGGAACACGGACCAGTTCTCCAACCGACAGCTTCGCCATTTTGAGCTTTTCTGATATTTTCCTCAAGCCATTTAAAAATATGTTTGTGCTGATGTACAGCGCTGGGTTGAAATATATAAGCTATGTGGTGTGTATTCAAATACTGGAACACGTCTTCTATAAACTTGATGCGAGCATAATAGGCTGCCTCGAAGATCGCTTCGTGATGAAAATATGGATATTTTTGCTGCTGCTCACCTGCCACAAATTCAATTCGAGAGTCAGATGATAATAATATTTCAATAAGAAAATGCTGCCCGTAGGAACTAGTGTGCTGTAGAGATAATTTTGATAGCACCAAGTTAAGATCTGCCTCACTATTAATTTTCAACTTTCTCCCTCTTACCTCGTTAATAATTTTTCTAATAACATCGAAAGCATCTAACATAGTTCTTAAAATTTCACTTACGACATCAGTTTCAACAGTTTTAAAGTGCGTAGTCCAAATAAGAGTTTTTCTAGGTATAGCAATACCAACTTTTTGTAATATATACTTCAAAGTTTGCAGGTCGTTACGCCCTATAGCATTACGTAAATGATAATTATAGGTTTCTTTATTTTTAACATACAGATCTTTGTTCAACCATTGTATATTTGAATTTTGCTGCGACGGTAACATTGTTCAGACTGAGATATCTTATACTGTTTACATATTACTTATACATTATGAGATGCAAGGAAAATAAAAAAACATATTAAAAAATTGTTTATTTGCAGTAAGTAAACGCATATACAATTGTATGAGCCCCTCCAGCTGTGAAGCCTTCTTCGACCGCAGTCTGGACAGGTGGCTAGCCTGATCCATTGAATTTTAGGATGATTGTCAAAGGTTTTTCTGCATGATGGTATTCAAATAATGAGTGTTGCAGAGACATGCGTACTTTATATTCACATACCCCAAAGACAATATCTACAATATCCCATTGGTCTAATGAAAGACGAGTGCAACGGTAAAATAATCACAGAATTTATCGGTTTGAGATCGAAAATGTACAGTGTGAGAGTTGAAGATAAAGATGCTGTTAAAAAGGCCAAAGGTGTCTTGGAAAATGTAGTTAAGAACAAAATTTGTTTCGACGACTATGTAGCATGTTTGTTTGATAGCAAGGATGCTGTTAGAAATCAAAATTTAATTAGAGTCAATAGTCACATTGTACATAGTGTAAGTCAAACTAAAGTGGCTCTTACTAGCGCAGATGATAAGAGACACATTTGTGAAAATAAAATAGATATCCTTCCTTGGGGACATTATTCTATAAAAACGTAGGTTTATGTAAAATGTACGCTTTGTCTGCAATAAATGTATTAAATGCACACCTGTGTTTTATTTACTTAGGTTTACATGTATGCTTAGATAAGCTGAGATGCTAGGTAAGAAAACACACACATATTTTCACAGTTTTTTATTTTATTTAACTATCAATACATTTCAAACTTGATCATCTAAAAAAGTTTACTCGACGGGATTTCAAACTTAGATCTCCTGAGGTGCGGTGTCAGGTCAGGTAACCTATTCGTGCGTGTTTTCAAAACAATCTTTACACAAATATTTATTACATCCAAAGCATTTATAATAGGTTCTCGGTGTTATGTTTGAAGCTCGTTTATTGCCATACTTTGCAGAACAGGATTTGTAACATTCAACGCAACGATAGCGATTTTCTGTTCTTTTCAAGACGCATTCACCATGAACATATGGGTTTGCCTCTTCTTTTTCTTCTAGCGACATTGGGGGTGTCGATGACTTCTGGAATATCTCCATTGCAGAAGATTTATTAGGAAAACGATTAAACCTTATGTCCATATTTCTGACAGATACAACAAAGACTGATACAGATATAGTATCAACCTAATATATATGTCAGATTGGTACCATAGCAGTGCCATAGCAGTGTCATAGCAGTGCCATAAACTGCGCCATTGCAGTGCCATATATCTGTCAATGGTTGCTGGAACATCTCCATTGCAGAAGATTTATTAGGAAAACGATTAAACCTTATGTCCATATTTCTGCCAGATATAGTATCAACCTAATATATGTCAGCTTGGTACCATAGCAGTGCCATAGCAGTGCCATAGCAGTACCATAGCAGTGCCATAGCAGTGCCATAGCAGTGCCATAGCAGTGCCATAGCAGTCCAAAAAGCGGTTCAAGGCAGTCAATATCAGTGCCATAGCAGTGCCATTGCAGTCCAAAAAGCGGTTCAAAGCAGTCCATATCAGTGCCATAGCGGTGTCATGGCAGTGTCATATATTTGTCGATGGTTGCTGAAACATATCCATTGCAGAAGATTTATTAGGAAAACGATTAAACCTAATATACCTTAGTACAAAATTCCTTCGGTAAATTTACACAACTGTAGTAATACCGATTTGGTATATGTCGTCTTCAGAGAGGTTAAAGTTTGACAAGTTGCTTGGGGTCCAATAATATGAATACATGATAGATTTTTACAGTCGAATGCCTAAAGCATGTCCTATTTCATGTGTTAAGATTAATAGAAGACTTGTTTTTCCTTCATGTAACACATCATTCACTCCAGTATGCCAATTAATCTGTATATTAATGTGCACTTCAACTGGTTTTTGAAGCTTTGAAGTTTGACTGTAGTCGATTGAATATTCCATGTTATAACATTGGTGCGCCACGTTGAATTATGAGTTTGAAATAACCCTATTACATTGTCGACAGAACATCTAGACCCTTTAATTAAATTCAAAATAAATAGTATTCGGTGTTGGTAAATCATGTTTGAAATCTGTTTAAAACAAATATAAAATCAATAGAATTTACAACTAAATCTATTGACGTTAAACCATGTTCACTTTCGTTCGATTTCAAAAACCCCAAACTTTGTAGTTTCGTTGCTGTTTTGTTGCAAACTGCGCACCCTATTACTAACAATAAAACAAACATTTGACACATTTTATGTTTGTAGCTGTTTCGTTTACAATGTATTTGCTTAATGATATCAACATTAGATACTGTCTTCACACTCTTCTTTCACCTGTTCCTCTCTTTCTATTTTTTTCTCAATTAAACTAGCTGAGTCTCTACTTACTTTACCCGTACGTCGTTTGTTGTCAGATTGGCCGAGCGGTCTAAGGCGCTGGATTTAAGCTCTGGTTCCTGTAAAGGAGCGTGGGTTTGAATCCCACATCTGACACTTGTTTTATCTTCTACTGACATGCTGTGTCATTGCATTAACAAATTAGTTCAATTATATACTTTCTTCGCATAGGTAACCATAGGTACACATATAAAGTAGTGTAAATGTGCTTACTGGAAATAAAACAACTTTTCTTAAACAACCATATATTTTTCATACATTTATTACAATTTTTAATTAATCAATAGACTTTGTATATTACATTGCTGTGAAACATATACATATACATATACATATTCAGAAGGCTTACATGTTGAAAATTATTACTTGATAAATTTTAATAAAGCAATACAAATACTTTATGTTTAATTTTACTCGATCAGTTCACCCAGTTGTATACATGCAATTGTAAGCCTAAGTCTAACATTAAACATCTCCTGCAGAACAATATCAATCAACTTTTTAAAAATATTTTAAAGTAAGAGATTTATCAATATAAAATGTATTAGTTGTTGTTGTTGTTGCTCCATGTTATTTAGGCGAGCTCCATGAATTTAATTTGAGGAATTCTGTTCTCACCCTCACCCATAAAACCCTCCAACACCAGGGCTAATTTCTTGTTTTCGTTGGCGTCTTCAATGTCTGCATCGGAAATTACATCAGCCATTCGTTTGGGTAGAAAAATTGAGTGTTGGGCGGTCTCACACACAATTGATCGGCCAAAGCGGGTTTTTACTGGCTTCATATGTATAACAATATATTTTTGTTTTACCACCATATCAACAGTGTTGAGCGTTGGTTTTTGCTCCATCAAGCCGGCGGCATTAACTTTTTCTATATTCATCTTGGATTTTACAAACACTCGAATCACACAAAAATACTCATACTACACGACACAGTGTTATAAACTTTTCAAAACACTTCAAAGGGGTACAGTAACTCAACGTGTAAACCACGCCAGAGGTGAAACCCTTCCGAAGTATTCGAATACAATGCCGAATTTATTAGAGTCTTTTATATTAAAAGCTATATCAGCAACTTCCCCACCACAAAAATTAATTATAAATTCTTTGATAGCGTGCAACAGGATACTCGGTTTAGTTGCAAGATTATGGTTTTCCTGCGAGATATTTTCAACAGGATACTCGGCTTAGTAGTAAGATTATGGTTTTCCTGCAAGATATTTTCAACAGGATGCTCGGTTAATTAGTACTATCTAGGTTTTACTTTGCAATTATATCGACAGGATGTTCGGTTGAGATTTCCTTTTATGGTTTTCAATTTCATATCATCACGTTATTATATAACTATTCTGTGCTTACGAACATTCTCCATGGTTTTACCGAAAACAGCTGGACCAGTTCATTACCAGTTCAGATCAGCTTAAAACCAGTCCAGACCAGTTGATTATATATGTATATGACAGCTGGCTGTGCCATATGGCTGTAGCTATAGGTTATATTAGGTTTTTTTCATATGATTAGGCGTAAACCAGGGTTTTTTCTGTTCGGATCCAATCGTATACCCTCGGTTGGAAAATAATCGTCTATATATTGTTGTTTCTGTTTCTCAGTTGAACACCCCGGAGGTCATCCTGATGCCTCTTGTTTAATTTTCAGAAATGTGTAAACAGACCCGTTCGTACCGATGACCTCTGCTAAGAGCCGCCCTAACCACACATATGACCTCTGTACCAATTAGCGCTCTCTCATTTTCGATGTGAATACATATCCCCAGATTGGTAAAACTGGGGTGATATAAATCTTGAGGTGCCAATATAATACATTTAATTAAACCCTCTGCTCCCTGTTCGAGTTGTATCGTGCAATTTTCATGACATCAGGGTGGTTAACTGGAAACTTGCCGTATTTACACACCCATGGTTATAATTCTGCAGAAATCTTTGTAGTGAATTTTTTCTCCATCTTTTACCTCGTGTTAGTTTTATTGCTTCTGGTCTGCCCCCAAAAAATGTCTCTCGCGAACTCAATGGTAGCGATGTAAGGAGGGGACTATCCTCTAATTCTGTGTGATATCTGAACTGATACTCACACATTTCAATGACCTCATATCCCAGCGTCTTTAACTTTTTAGTTTTGTTTCGTTTAGCCGTCATGCAAACTGGACATTCGTGATAGAAACAGCCATGAAACTCAAATATTTGTTGGACTTGTTTACAATACCCGTCAACTTTGAACGCGCCCACACAGGTCTCTCTACCACAAGTCGCGTTTTGTATAATTATTTAGCGTTGTTTTTCTATGTGAATCAACCATTGTAGGGCAATTTTAGACTGGTTATCACTTAATCTGTAATCCCTGCGCGGTATGATTCATATCGTATTTGATTTAAGAAAATTGCGATGATATACTAAATTACATGTCGAGGTAATTGTTGTAGCTTCCAGGAAGGTCTCTACATTACGTCGATCGAGAAACATTTGTTTAAATTTTAAACAACCTGTTTTCAGAATTTTCACATCTGAAATATATTATTTAGCTAGTTCTTTTTGCATATCGAATGTGTTGTTTTTTGTGTTCATTGTGCCATTTTATATTATCTAATTGACTGAGTATGATTTTCGTACCGCGCATAATGAGTTTAGGTTTTATATTTAATTTAGAATTAGAAGATTGGTGGTCATACACCTGTCCGTTGTGGGCCAGCACAACAACTTTTTTAAATTTCTTAACTCAACTAGTTAAACTGTTCTATTAAAATCAGATCCTGCTGCTGCTGGCCGAATATACATCATCATAAATCATATGCGATTTTCTTAACACATTCACGTTTCTGTATTGATGTGAGATAGGTGATTTTCCAGTTGAATACCTCTAAAATGGGTTTACTTTGTTTATCCCCCATTTTTCTTTTAACTTCTATTTTAAATAAAACACCCAGTATATTATTAAATTTTATGTCGTACATGCTACAATAGAAGGATGTGGTTTTATCGCTTGTTGATACAAAATACGTTCGTTAGTTGTGTGTTTGCCATCATGGAGTGTGAAATTATGTTTCGCATCAATATAAACGATGGCCAAGAATTTTCGTTTCCCGAGCACCCCATAATTCAATATGGCGACCAGGTTTTCGTGCAATTTACGATTGATAATTACATTTTTCCCTTCAAATTAACATACCTAATTTCGCCGAATCTGGGGATGTTCTGCAGATATCTATTTATAAAAATCAAAATTGTATTGGCTATATCAACTATTTTTTATATGAGTACATTTTCGAAAGCTTTTTGTATCATGAAAATGCATTTGGGTTGTTTGCAAGAGGTACATTTGGCACAATTATTTATGATGTAAATCTTGAAGATGGATATTTTATATCAAACCTGGGTAAATATTTTTTATTTTATTCTCTAAATTGGTTAACTATTGTTCTTATTACAGACCCCGAGGAGTGAATCTCTCTCTCTCTCTCTGCTAGGTAATAAAACACAATAACATGGAATTATACAGTAAACACCTTTGTAAATAATATGCAAAATATTTCTACTACCACTACCGCCTAGGCACATTCTGATTTTATAACTTGGTTAAGTTCCTGAAGGGTGAACCCCTCTGCTTAATGTAAGTAATAAAACACAATAGCCTTGGTTCAATATTTATTTATTTTCTTTATAAATTATATATATATATATATATATATACATAATTTTTGCGAGTGAGGTTCATCCTAAAACAATAAAAACAGCATTTAATATAGCGAATATGTACTTTTAAAAATTGCTTACCTCTTTGTATATAAATTATTCTGTCATTGATATTCATCCACACCCTCAAATCGGGCGGCCACGGTTGACCCCCCCGAGGGTGCGGATAGGTTGATTGGTACAATACCTGGACCTGGGATTGACATCTCAACATGGGTGGGGACACATATTACGGCAACCCAACGCTATACAGATAAATTGTTAGAAAAATTGTTTATAATTTTCTCATTTACTTACGTTTTCAAACAGTCGGGGGTACCGCCCCCGCACATGGACATACACCCGGTCACACACTAAAATTATAATATAAATTAATAATACAAAAATGGCGAATAAATATGTTTTCTTACATTCATCCGGAATGGGCTGTTGCATTTTGATAACTAAACGAAATATGCGCTTTGCTAAAAACCACAAATTAGGTTCCCGGTTTTTGTTGATAACATATTATTTGAAATTTGTTTGCTGGTGCATTCAAACAGTAGGTTATATTTTATACTAATGTGTATTACTACTGCAAAAACATGCCTTCATGCGATCTTCTCACAGAACATATGTTATATTGTAAAAAACACAGTTATTATTTTTCGCATGGGTCAATTTGTTCTGGGTGCAATGGCGAAAAATAGTTTTAGGTAAGTAACGTATTCTGTATTTATGTTGCATGCGCGTGCATCTTCCTGTGTGATTAGCTGCTGATAACAACTAAAAACAGCGGATGCTTAATATTGCGTCTAATTAATAATATTGCGTATATTTCAAAATTGGGTGTGCCCCCTTTCGCTGCTCTTTAGGGGTGTTAATAATATTGCTGTTGGTGTTGTATGTATTTTCACCCTCATACAATGTTTTCAGCAATACTCTTTGTACCCCATAGTCTTCTTGTTGCAACACCCTAAAATATTTGTATGTTATTTTATCTTATATTATTGTTATCGCTTACAGACACGTCCTCGGATTTCTGAATTGATTGTGGTAAAACCACCCGCAACTGCTTGTGTGGATTATTTTGTGGGATTTTGGTTAAAATTATTTAATAATTTATGTGAATACAACCATCAGATTACTTTGGGTTATATGTTTTTGATTTTATTTGTGTTGGGTAAAACCGCTTATTAATTCATGAACAAATCAAACTAATAATTTATGTGTATACAGTCATCAGATTACTTTCATAAATGTAATATGTTAATCTCTGTTTGGCCCGCGCTAGTGGCTAAATAAACTGCATTATTTTCTATGTATTATTTCTTGTGTTGTGTAGGGTTTTTGTTGTATATATATAAATAAAATTGGTTTTATATGATTTTGATTTGATTTGTGTTGGGCAAACTGCATATTAATTAATGAACAGATCAAACTAATAATTTATGTTAATACAGTCATCAGATTACTTTCATAAATGTAATATGTTAATCTCTGTTTGGCCCGCGCTAGTGGCTAAATAAACTGCATTATTTTCTATGTATTATTTCTTGTATTGTGTGGGGTTTATGTTGTATATATAAATAAAATTGATGTTATATGATTTTGATTTGATTTGTGTTGGGTAAAACTGCTTATTAATTAATGAACAGATCAAACTAATAATTTATTAGTTAATACAGTCATCAGATTACTTTCATAAATGTAATATGTTAATCTCTGTTTGGCCCGCGCTAGTGGCTAAATAAACTGCATTATTTTCTATGTATTATTTCTCGTGTTGTGTAGGGTTTTTGTTGTATATATATATATAAATAAAATTGGTTTTATATGATTTTGATTTGATTTGTGTTGGGCAAACTGCATATTAATTAATGAACAGATCAAACTAATAATTTATGTTAATACAGTCGTCAGATTACTTTCATAAATGTAATATGTTAATCTCTGTTTGGCCCGCGCTAGTGGCTAAATAAACTGCATTATTTTCTATGTATTATTTCTTGTATTGTGTGGGGTTTTTGTTGTATATATATATATATATATATATATAAATAAAATTGATGTTATATGATTTTGATTTGATTTGTGTTGGGTAAAACCGCTTATTAATTAATGAACTGATCAAACTAATAATTTATGTTAATACAGTCATCAGATAACTTTCATAAATGTAATATTTTAATCTCTGTTTGACCCGCGATAGTGGTGCCAAAATAAACTTTTCTATGTATCATTTTTTTGTTGTATATATAATAATAAAATTGATTTTATATGATTTTGATTTGATTTGTGTTGGGCGAAAACTGCTTATTAATTAATGAACAGGTAATAAACTACTCAAACTATGTGAATACAGCTATCAGATTACTTTCATAAATGTAATATGTTAATCTCTGTTTGGCCCGCGCTAGTGGCTAAATAAACTGCATTATTTTCTATGTATTATTTCTTGTGTTGTGTAGGGTTTTTGTTGTATATATATAAATAAAATTGGTTTTATATGATTTTGATTTGATTTGTGTTGGGCAAACTGCATATTAATTAATGAACAGATCAAACTAATAATTTATGTTAATACAGTCATCAGATTACTTTCATAAATGTAATATGTTAATCTCTGTTTGACCCGCGCTAGTGGCTAAATAAACTGCATTATTTTCTATGTATTATTTCTTGTATTGTGTGGGGTTTATGTTGTATATATAAATAAAATTGATGTTATATGATTTTGATTTGATTTGTGTTGGGTAAAACTGCTTATTAATTAATGAACAGATCAAACTAATAATTTATTAGTTAATACAGTCATCAGATTACTTTCATAAATGTAATATGTTAATCTCTGTTTGGCCCGCGCTAGTGGCTAAATAAACTGCATTATTTTCTATGTATTATTTCTCGTGTTGTGTAGGGTTTTTGTTGTATATATATATATAAATAAAATTGGTTTTATATGATTTTGATTTGATTTGTGTTGGGCAAACTGCATATTCATTAATGAACAGATCAAACTAATAATTTATGTTAATACAGTCGTCAGATTACTTTCATAAATGTAATATGTTAATCTCTGTTTGGCCCGCGCTAGTGGCTAAATAAACTGCATTATTTTCTATGTATTATTTCTTGTATTGTGTGGGGTTTTTGTTGTATATATATATATATAAATAAAATTGATGTTATATGATTTTGATTTGATTTGTGTTGGGTAAAACCGCTTATTAATTAATGAACTGATCAAACTAATAATTTATGTTAATACAGTCATCAGATTACTTTCATAAATGTAATATTTTAATCTCTGTTTGACCCGCGATAGTGGTGCCAAAATAAACTTTTCTATGTATCATTTTGTTGTTGTATATATAATAATAAAATTGATTTTATATGATTTTGATTTGATTTGTGTTGGGCGAAAACTGCTTATTAATTAATGAACAGGTAATAAACTACTCAAACTATGTGAATACAGCTATCAGATTACTTTCATAACTCAAATTATTTTTGTTTATTTATTTCGATATCAATACAGTTCATCAGCCCTAATATGTAACTACTACTATGTTGAAACATGATTTATCTTTTGCATTGATTCGCCGTTGCAGCCGATAGTGTGCTTGGTTTATCATTTAACACATCCGTTGCGGTCTGGCGCCCCCGTATCTCACATACATGCAATCGTTTTTTGTTTAAATTATTTATTTTGTAGTTGTTAGTAGATGTCGCCCCCCTACAGATTACTATAAACACTTTAACTATTTAACCGCTAGATGGCACATTGTGTACAGTTCGGAGGCTTATCAGTTCTTGCGGTTACTCGCGCTCGCCTTATCAGCTCTTGCGGTTTCTTATCAGCTTATGGCTTCGTGCTCATTTCTGTAATAATAATATATTTTCGAAAGGGCTGGAAACAGCTTCAGGCCCCCTCCCCCGGCCCCGGCCGCCGGCCCCCGGCCGCCGGCCCCCGGCCGCCGGCCCCCGGCCCTGCCTCCTGCGCAGCATGGGGGCCCCGAACCAGGACTCCGCCCCAGGCGCCCGACACCGACACCTGCGCAGCATGGGGGCCCCCTTCCGCCCCAGGCGCCCGACACCTGCGCAGACGACCTGCGCGATGCGCAGTCTGACAGGCTGCGCAGACGACCTGCGCTGCGCGATGCGCAGTCTGACAAGCTGCGCAGACGACCTGCGCTGCGCGATGCGCAGTCTGACAGGCTGCGCAGGCGACCTGCGCAGTGACACGTTTTGTCCCGGTAGTCACATTGGTTTTCTACTCATCTTGGGAGAGGTCAAAGCCTGATATGCTAGAACCTTTTCCGGGTGTCCAATAATGCGGATACATGATTGTGTTTTCTTTTGATGAATGACGAATACCTAAAGCATGTCCTATTTCATGTGTTAAGATAGTAAGAAGACTCGTTTTTCCTTCAGGTAACACTTCATTCACTCCAGTATGTCAATCAACGTGTGCATTTATATGTATTTCGGCTGTTTTCTTCCCAGAATCCGGCAAATATGCGTGAGCCAATATACCACTCTCAAAATCAAACGGGCACCTTTCATTATCGACCGCTGTATATAGGTGGTATTTATCTCTCATAGAGATTGCTATCATAGCATTTCTGTCGTACTTGAATCGAAACTGTAGGTTTGTATATTGTGACCATATGTCGAACGCCTTTGAAGCTACTTGAAACAATTCGGGGGTTGTCTGATGAAAAGTCCAAGTTATAACATCGGCATTCCACTTTGTCGGATGAAGTTGGTATGTCGCTATTGTATCCTCAACACCGCATCTGGGCTTCCTCATTAACTCTAGAGCTTCCGTGCTAATGGTGTTCGATACAGGTATATTATAATATGATTGAAATCTGTTTAAAGCAAATATAAAATTGCTCGAATTTACAACTAAATCTATTGACGTTAAACCATGTTCACTTTCGTTCGATTTCAGAAATCCGAAAATTCTGCTCGCTAACTGCATCAGCTACTACTACTACTAGAAATAAAACAAACATTTGATACATTTTGTACGTTTAATACAAAGTATAGGTACATACTAACAACATTTTGTAATACAACAGTAAATATAGTATGCTGCGAAGACTGTTCTTCCTCCATTTCTATAAATTTATTCACTTCATCCAAGTCGTGGCCTAGTCCTAGACCCTCCATCAGGTTTATAAACAGCTTCAGTTCTATTGCACTATTTAAAAATAATTCGCACACAGCTGCACCATTCTCATACAATTTCTGTCTCGTATAGAGCTCGTCGTCGCTAAATCCACTAGGCCCCATTCCATACACAACTTCATTGCCTGCTTTGAATGCTAACTCCTCACACAAACCTTGAAGATTTTGTATAGCGCTGCGCACATCGGTTGGTTTAGAACGCGCGGCTTCAGAATAGCACATCCACATCTTACCGCTGTTTGTGACGAACTAAAAATATAATTCTATCAGCCGTTCAAACTGGCCATGCTACGTTTTACAGATTACTATAAACACTTCAACTATTTAACCGATAGATGGCATAACCTGTACTGCCTGCCGCTTATCTGCTATCAGTTCTTGTGGATACGCGCGCTCGCTAAGTCCTTATCAACTCTTGCGGTAAGCGCTATCGCTTCGTGCTCATTTTTGTCTCTCATGCTTACAATATACTATGTTTTCGAAATTGTCGACCCATACTAAAATATTCGCGCATTACATTCTGTTTATCACATATGATATCATCAAAAATAAAGATAGAATTAGGTTTAGCCTTGTTTGGATGCATAATATCTTCGGGTTCATTGAATGTACAATAACCTAATCCCTTTATCGGTCGCAATAACACCCCTAAAAATTTATATTTTGGTTGGTGTAACGATTTCGAGTACACGTATACATTTTCAAATTTTAATCCGTTCGGTTCCTGCAATAAGCTCATCATCACGTTTGTTTTACCGCAGTTCGAGGGTCCAGCAATAATACAGCGACATGTATTTGGTAAAAGCACACCGTGTTTTTTATGTTATTCACGTGACCCGATGTCAAAATTTTTTACCGACAAGGTACTCTTTTGCTTGACAATTTTCATTGTGATATGAAAAGAATTCACCTGTCTACCCCTATTTATAGTCACGAATAAAACTCAGCCTTTTGTATTTATTTTTTATTCTGTTTAACTATGCATACATGTCAAAGCTTATTATAGACGTCGTACTTCACCGCTGAAGGGGTTGGATTCCACCACTGTATCGTGAATAATTAGACAGTATGCGACAGTTCCTTGCTCGAATGCGCTTAAAGCCTCCATTTCCAACTTGATGTCAACGGTAGAAGTTTTGATGGATTCCTTTTGATTAGAACAGTTCAACACGAATATGGGGGACTTTTTAAAGTCGGTAGTAGTATGTCAGAGCGGGTTCTGGACCAGGAAGTGACGTCATTTTGGTGGGAAATTCAAATTCAAGTGTGTGGTGGGGGAAGGGGGTTCAGATCCTCTGCGCAGACATCGAGGGGGGGGGCAAAGCCCTGGGGCGGAGTCCTGGTTCGGAACTTGGCTAAACGGTGGCCCCCATGCTGCGCAGATGTCGGTGGGCAGGTGTCGGATCGGTTTCCAGGGTGCGGGGGCCGGGGGACGGGGGCCGAGAGCCTGAAGCTGTTTCCAGCCCTTGTGGCAATTTCGAATTTCGATATTGTATAAGCCAGAAATGAGCACGAAGCGATAAGAATAAGCTGATAAGAAACCGCAAGAGTTGATAAGGACTTAGCGCGCGCGTAACCGCAAGAACCGATAAGCCGCCGAACTGTACATGATGTGCCATCTAGCGGTAATACGGCGGAATTAACAGACGTAATCAGATATTACGCGCCATCTGTGATCAAGCTCTGAAACTATGCAATACAGAGACCTGTGTGTGTGTGTGTGTGTGTGTGTCTAATTCTCCTTGTTACATTGGCAACAGGAGTGTACAGTGGAACCGTCCGGGATGCTATGTACGTCGGCGAAGGCTTCTCGAAGAATTCGAGTTTCCCGACGACATTTCCAATGGCTCCTGGGGCGGCAAAATGGACACGTCCTATATTGGTATGTATCCATAATGAGGGGTATTGCCCGATGGAGCTGGTGAAACCCCTGTTCATTATTATCGAACCGACCAACGTAAAAAGGTTTTAGTTGGAATCGGTTCCAAATCGCTTGGTACATGGAGCCAGGCTTGATTAGCATAGCCTCCATGTCACAATCCGTTAGTTTAATGAAGAGTACACACCAACCAGGCCCATCTGGCAACCACACCTGTGTGAATCCAGGATATAAAAGCTGAAACTGAGCCTCCACATTAACCCCATCGTAGCCATTGCCAATCAGAATATGAGCGGTGCTCAACGAATAGTCGATGTTGTGTGTTTGGAGAACAAGGAACAACTAAACTGTATGTGTTTGTAATGGAATGTCATAAGCTGGCAAACTGTTTATCAACGTGATAGAAACGCCTAATTAGAAGTAGATATCTCACCAAATATTCGCTAACAACTTATCGTGTTGGAAACCATAAACGGAAATCTCAACCGAACATCCTGTTGCAAATATCGCAAAGTAAAACCTAGATAGTACTAATTAACCGAGTATCCTGTTGAAAATATCTCGCAGGAAAACCATAATCTTGCGACTAAACCGAGTATCCTGTTGAAAATATCTCGCAGGAAAACCATAATCTTGAGAGCGAACCTAGAATCCGCTGCATGCTATCAAAGAAAATTTAATTAATTTTTGCGGCACGAAGCGATAAGAATAAGCTGATAAGAAACCGCAAGAGTTGATAAAGTGAGCGCGCGTAACCACAAGAACTGGTAGCAGATAAACGGTAAGCGGGACGAATACATTTGTATATAAGATAAAGATTAATATATAGGAAAACCATTCGTCAACGTAGAGGAGAAGAGATGGCAGGCTTAGCGCAACCCGCATCAGCTATGCTGAAATGTGTTTAAAAAAATATTGTGAAGGGTGGCTGTAAACGGAAGGAAGTGGAAATGCTAATAAAACATTGTAAATGTAATACTAAACTAAAAAAAAGCTATTCGTGTGGACAATTTAAATATTGGTGAAAAACGTCATCTGGAAACTCTATGTGGACACATGAAGAGATATCAAAAAGTACTACGTAATCTTCATATCAATAAAACGGGTGCGGGGGCGAGAAAACAACCTAGAAGTGCGCGAATAGTGGGGGAAGAGATGGAAAACGCATACAAATGCAGACTTAGAACCGGAGTGATTGTAAATTTAAAACATAAAGACCCCAAACCGTTTTTACAAGATGCATTTCATTTATTTGCTCCGCGTATAAAGAATGTGCATAAGAAACTTCAAACCGCTATGAAAGTGAACACCACCTATTGCGGGGAGTTTGTTAAAGAAACCAAAGACAATGTTATAACAGACTTGAAATATTTTAGCACGAAAAACAATGTAATTCTGCAAGAACATGTCGAAAATCGCGCAATCTTAAATCAGTGGTATTTCGATAACGTGCAAGATTCCATTTTGAATCAAATAAGTGAATTTGAAGAACAAGAAAGCGGATGGGCGTTATCGGCAATTATATTATTAGCTGTAAATATAAACAGTTGTACTGTGTTTCATGCATCTTCGCACATCGAACTACCGCAATATATAAAAAAGAAGCATGCGTGTGTCAACGTGAAAAATGATGATCAGACCTGTTTTGCGTGGGCGATCGTGTCCGCCCTTCATCCGACCAACACTCACAGCGATCGACTATCTTCATACCGCCATTACTCGGATGTGTTGAATTGTGAAGGATTGGACTTCCCAGTGAAAATTTCTCAAATTCCGAGGTTTGAAAAAAACAATCCAAACATTTCCGTCAATGTGTATGTGTTAAACAGAAACAAATACGGAATTAGTGTGTGCCCCGCGTATCTAACTTCAGACAAGAAGCAGAATCATGTGAAGCTGCTTATGTTTACCGATCCCGCGAATATGATGGACACAAATATCGATGAACTGATGGATGTAGACCCCGACGCTGTAGACCCCGCGCCCGAAGTACATTACCATTACTGCTGGATTAAAAATTTAAGTAGACTTGTAAGTAACCAGTTGGTAAAACGTAAACGTAAATGCTATATATGCGATAGATGTTTGCACTATTTTTTAAATCAGCAAAGGTTAGACGCTCACGAAATTGATTGTAAAAAATTGAACGAGTGTAAAATTAATCACCCTCGACCTGGTGAAAAACTAACCTTCGTTAATTATAAATATAAACAAACCGCGCCGTTTATTTTATATAGCGATATTAAATGTGTATTAAATCCTGTAACTGAAAAGGTGGGGAGTAACACTGTAAAGTATCAAAAACATCAAGCCTGCAGCATAAGTTATTATTTGCAATGTTCGTATGATGATTCACTTTCACATTATAAATCATATACGGGTGCGGATTGCATCGAATGGTTTGGCAAAGAATTGTACGAAATTGGGTTATAGTTAAAGCGCCGTTTTCAGACCGTAGTTCCAATGGAAGAACTAAATGAATTGCAAGAACGCGAATATCGAGAAGCATCTAATCGTTATATTTGCACGAAACCTTTTAAGGATGATGATATCAAGGTAAAAGATCATTGTCATTTCACCGGTAATTATAGAGGTCCGGCACATCAAAATTGTAATTTAAATTATAAAATCGATCGAGTAATACCGGTTGTTTATCATAACCTTAGCGGTTATGGCAGTCATTTCTTGATAAAAGATGTCGTTACAGCTTTTCCGGGCAACATTTATGTTTTGCCTCAGAACAAAGAGAGGTATATTTCTTTCACTAAAACTCACGATGATGCCAGTAGTTTAAAGTTTAGATTTATCGATTCATTTAAATTTATGAATTCTGGATTAGATAAATTGGCTTCATATTTAAAAAAAGAAGATTTCAAAATTCTACAGGCACAAAACGAGCAATTAAGCGACCATCAATTTTCTCTGCTAACACGTAAAGGTGTATTTCCATATGATTACATAACTTCCCTTGATGTATTATCAGAAACTAGATTGCCGTCAAAAGATAAATTTCACAGTAAGTTAAAAGGTGTACACATTTCAGATAAAGATTATACACACGCTGTTGAAGTGTGGAACGCGTTTAATTGTCAACCAATTCAAGATTATACGATGATATATTTAAAAACAGATATTTTGTTGTTGGCCGATATTTTTGAAAACTTTCGTGCGAGTTGCCATAAAACATACGGATTAGATCCCGCCCACTATTACACATTACCTGGATATACCTGGGATGCCATGTTGAAATATACACAAATAGAACTAGCGCTCATATCCGATATAGATATGTTGTTGTTTATCGAGCGAGGTATACGTGGCGGTATTAGTCAATGTTCGAAGCGATATTCTAAGGCAAACAATAAATATTGTCCAGCAGGATACAACCCCACGCAACCCTCAAGGTACATCATGTACTACGACGTGAATAACTTGTACGGATGGGCAATGATGCAATACCTACCCTACAACAATTTTCGTTTTTTAACTCATACAGAAATGAGCTGATTTGATTTTAACGGTATCAGCGATGAGTCAGCAAAAGGGTACATATTAGAAGTAGATATTGAGTATCCAAACGATATTACGCTACACAATCTTCATGCCGATATGCCAATGTGTGCCGAACACTCTGTTCCTCCAAACTCAAAACTGCCAAAACTAATGACAATGTTGAATAAAAAAGAACGATATGTGATTCATTATAGGAATCTGAAACAAGCTATAGCTGCAGGCTTAAATGTTACCAAAGTGCATCGAATACTATCTTTCGATCAAGATCCATGGTTAAAATCATACATTGAGTTAAACACTCAACTTAGAACAAACGCAAAAAACGAATTTGAGAAAAATCTATTTAAATTAATGAATAACGCTGTTTTCGGTAAAACCATGGAGAATGTTCGTAAACACAAAGTGGTTAAATTAGTAACGCGATGGCATGGAAGATATGGAGCTAATCATTACATATCTCAACCTAATTTTCACAGTCGAACAATATTTAACGAAAATCTTGTAGCCATAGAAAAATCAAAGCTTGAAATAATGTTTAAGAAACCGATATATGTAGGTATGTCCATATTAGATGTAAGTAAAACCTGTTTATACGATTTTCATTATAATTATATGTTACGTAATTTTAGTTATCAAGATTGTAAGTTGCTGTATTCAGATACCGATAGTATTTTGTATGAAATAACTTGCGAAGATTTTTATGATATTATGAGGCGTGGCATTCACATGTTCGGTACAAGCGATTACCCCAAAGACAATATCTAAAACATTCCATTGGTGAACAAGAAAGTGCCAGGACTAATGAAAGACGAGTGCAACGGTAAAATAATCACAGAATTTATTGGTTTAAGATCGAAAATGTACAGTGTGAGGGTTGAATGTAAAGATGCTGTTAAAAAGGTTAAAGGTGTCTTGGAAAATGTAGTTGTTTAAACTTGATTTAAACACACATAAATTTTATTTTCTAAAATTTACGAAATCCAGTTGCATGTTTTTAAATGCAATTCCCATTTATTAGCAAGAAAAATTTAATGTTGCAATCACCAGCTTTGTCTCGTAATTACTAAATTTAATATGTTTAAATTAGATTAAAACCAAAGAGCATATAATGAGAAGAGACTCAGCGCTGGGCAGTATTAGCGTATAGCTTAAAATCTCCCGCCCGCTAGGCTCCCAGGTCTTATCCCTCTGGCGGGAGGGATCCCAGTTAAACAGCTCAGAGCAAAACCATGATTCTAGAATTCGTTGGTTTAAACTGCAGTGCGGTGTTCCCAAGGTTAACACAACCTTCGAACGATAATAACTTGGGTTACAAAACGCAGGTAGACAAAATTTCTCATTGTCTCTTATCCCAAACATTGAAAATACTCCAATTTTATAAGTACATAATTCCTAATACGTTTATATCAACCGTTGCTTTGAAGTATAGCAATTATTTTTATTTATCGTGGTTTTTGTTTGGATACCTATTTCTTTCTAATTGCAATCGCAAAACAAAATAAATAGCACACTATAATGCGAAATACGCGCGAAATATGCGTTGCCACGTTAGCGATTTGTGGATTTATATCATAAAGTTAAGGGCATTTAAAATCTGTTAAAGGGTTGCTGTAACCTCATGTCGTCAAACGTTTCCACTGAACATCTGGATCCTACTGAGGTCAAGCTGTCTTGCATACAATGCTTTGGGTTGCAAGAGCCGCCCACGCGTTTAAATGACAGGGAATGTTTATTTATGACTCTGTAAATTTAAACAGTAATCTAGAATAAGATAATTGTGTGCCATTTCATGAAAGTAGTCATTTTTAACGAAAAATCGTGAAGAAGGTAACACTTTTTTTAACGCAAAATCCTGAAAAACAACACTTTTTTAAACTAATTATTTGATTGAAATTGTGAATTGTCAATTTGACAGTTGAAAATTCTGAAGTCCTTTTCGACACAATTTTAAGTTACAAGAGATCACTATGCAATCAATAACATCTACAGTCGGCGCCTTAGAAATTGGAACAATACTATGATATGCTCTTTGCTATGATATATTTTGCTTGTATTTTTAGTGCACAAACTGGGCTTTTGCCGTTGTGATGGTTTTTTATTGTTTGTCAAATATGAAATGACAGCTCACATTAATGAAGTAATCACAGCAAAAAAATAATAATAACTTAAATATTACAACACAACATGTTGTGTCCCGATTTCTAAGGCGCCGACACGTAGGAAAGCAACTATTTTTCACTCATTTTCTTGCGTTAATCGCAACTGCAAATTCATGAAAAAAAGTATGACTTCCAAAACTAGTTGCACACATAACTGTTTAATTTTTTTTATTTGAATAAGTTTCAACGCTCACACTGACAGTCATAAAACAAAATCTGTCTTCAAATTTTACTGCTAACTTTAATAAAACTACGTCTACTGTTTTTGTAAATTAAAATGCGAATAATTAATTTTTCGTTGACCGCTTGTTAATTCCTAAAAAAGGATGGATTAATAGATGTCATTAATACACTGTTTTTGATTAATACACTCTTTTTCATTAATTAACTGTTTTTGTGATTTTGACGTTTTGATGATATTTTGCATGAAGGTTAGTTGTATTAATCAAAATTTTCACCACAAAAAAGATTTTGTGGTCAACGAAAAAAATTTGTAATCAACTCGTTTGTTAATGGGCGATTAATAATCTCAACTATTAAAGGCACTCACATCGCTCGTTCGTGCTTTAAACAGTTTCGATTATTAATCGCCTTCGTTAACACACTTGTTGGTTAAATAACTATTCCCACAACAGTTATACAAAAAGTTGGCCAATGGTATGTTTTAATAAAAAAAGTGTTACGAATACAAGAAAAAATTAAGTAGTTCTTTATTTATTAGCTGTAACTCGCTAGAATGGGTAGGTCAATATCTATAAATAAATACGAGAACCGAGACAAATTGTACTTCTGGCTAAAATAGGTACTCTGTTCTTTGCTTTTGGGTTAGCCATAAATACTTCAAACTTTATAGTTGGTAAAGAAACATGTGATCTTTACAACAAAATGAATTAGGAAATTAGGACAAGTAATTTTATTTTAGTTTAGTTCAGAACAAGCTAGCTGATGGTACAGTACCTTACAGTTTAGTAAGATCTGGATTTAAATCTTGTATTCAACGTATTTATGTATTGAGATTGTGTTTTAAGTATTCTTCGGTTTAATAATTGGTGCGACGCAAGTCATAATAATAAATTTTCAATGGCTCCTTTAACATGTGCCTATTTTGGTTGTTTGCGAAATCGCAAACAAGACTGCGATTTAAGTTTCTTTCGTTTTCCGAAAGATACCTGCAGACGTGGGAAGTGGTTAACTAATTGTGGAAATCTGAATCTTTATAAACTCTCTTCTGAACAATTACGTGAAAAGCGAATTTGTGCCGTGCATTTTAGTGAACACCATTTTATGAATTCATTAAAAAATAAATTAGTTTTTGATGCAATTCCGTTGCATTACAAAACAAATAAGGTTACCAGTATTCAGGGCTTGACTGAACAATGTGTTCCTGTGTCGCCGGAGAAAATTTTGTTAAAAAAAGAAATTGCTCCGAAAGTGTATACGAACACCACAAACCGAGGGAAATTGCCAATTGAAGAACATCTCTCACCGTCACGCTATTCTGGTTCGGAAGATGACCTTATTTTATTACAGGTGAGTGCTATTGTACAATAATTAATGATAGACAGTATTTTCAAAAGTAATACCACACAAGGTGAAATTTTTTTGAGAATTTTTTTCGTTCATATGCAAAATATTGCGTTTAAATTTCTCGAAACCAAAACTGCGTTAAAAATTTCGCGATACCGCAGGTCGAGTGGAATTTGAGCAGTTTTTGTTGAGAGAAATTTGCAATAATTTGCATGCTGACGAAAAAATTTCTCTTAAAAATGTTGCCTTGGGTGGTATTTGGAAAGATTATTCAACAATATTGGTAGATGACTTTTACCGTGTTCGACAGCACACATTTTTAACGATTTCCACTATTAATTCAATACTGGAGCTTCCAACATAATTATTATGAGTTTTTAGAACGAATATGATTTGCAAACTTCATTTTGACGTTTTGGTGAAATGTCCGTCAAAGGCTACTCACTAAATTGAAATCATTAATACGAATCGGGCTCACGTGAAAACACTGCGACATTAGGTGTTTTCAAAGATAGTCAATTTTGATTGGCCGTTTCTGACAAATTGAACAATTTTTATTGGTTCGTTCATTATAGTGTTGAATAATCTATATAAGTGATCTTTGTGTAAGTCTAATAGTTTTAGAAATATATTCCAACCTCACATAGTGGGTGGACCTTGTACAGGGTCCGGCAGGATGACCGACCCTATTTAAATTGTTAAAACTGTTTCAAATTTTAAAATATTCATTTTCACACTAATACAGATTTACCTAATCCCTAATTTGATTAAATTCGTCAAGTTGGGCAACTTGATTAAATTCATCAAGTTAGGTCTATCAAACAGAACTCTTCGCCGTATTTTAAAGGATTTAAAATGCCATCCTTACAAAGTTCAAGAAGTCGTGCACCAATTACTACCATGAGATTTAGAAGTTCGGGTTACGTTTTGTGAACAATTCCATCCATTACTGAATAATAACCAAATTAATTTGGAGCAAGTGCTAATATTTTTAATAAATAAATTATATTGTAAATAAAATTGGCAAGTTTTTACTTTAAATTTTTGAAAAAAAAAAATTTCTAAAACAACCCCATGTAACTAAATCAAATATCTTGGGGGGTTTACCTACATGTAATCTGGTTACACATTGCTAGGTCTACAAACAACAAAATAAATAAAGATTGTTATTTGACATTTGAAACATAAAACCTGTGTTTTATTTCTTCGAATACAATTCATATACAGTGTCTCCCCGGATAGGTGAAACGACTCTTGTAAAATGTAAAAAATTCTGGATTTAATTTTTCACTTCTTGAGGTTCAGCCCTCCTTGGTTAAAGACGAATTTTCAATATATTTTTCTGTAGATTAGTGTGCCTTTTATGTAGCAAATACGACAGAAAGTTATTAAGAAAAGTTGTTTAGAATCAACATCCAAATCCAAATTTACAGGATTTTTGTAACAGTAATTCATTAACAGTGGTAGATTATAGTTTCTTGAAGCCATTTAAATATATATTAATTAGAATTGAAAAATATTTCTCCTAAAAAGCGCATTGCATAAAAAACGTAAAAATTATGCAAACATAATACTTTTCGGTAAATAATAAACTCTGAGATTTTTTTAGAGTGTGTTATTTTTAGCTAACTGAACAATCTCAAAGCCAGAAAACACCTATTTTTTAACTTTAGCTAAAAAGTAATTTTTAAATTTTTTAAATATTTTCAAAATTTCACATACAAAGGTGTAATATTAAAATTCATTTTTTTATGTGAACACTTTAAAGATTTATAATTGGGAAAAATAATATAAAATGTTAATTACTTCTTTAGATTTTTTATGATTTACCGAAAAGTAGTATGTTTGCATAATTTTTAGGTTTTTCATGCAAGGCGTTTTTTAAGTGGAATATTTTTCCATTCTAATTAATATCTATTTAAATGGCTTCTAGAAACTTTAATTTAGCCCTGTTAATGAATTGCTGTTACAAAAATCCGTAAATGTTCTTTTACAGTTGTCCAAATAAAGAGACTTGTCTTTGTCCAATTACATGTTCTAAAAATCTCCTTATTTAGACAACTGTAAAAGAACATTTACAGAATTTTTGTAACTGAAATTCATTAACACGGCTAGATTAGAATTTCCGTCGGCGGTTGCCCCAAATTCAAGCATACATAAAAATAATATCTGCGTTGATTACCTGCGCCTCAATAAAAGCCGAAACGGGCCATTATACCATGCACCGAAGTTTTTTAATTTATTACCTCCGGATATTCGAATGATACCGATTAATAAATTTAAAATAACAATAAAATCGTTCTTGTTAAAACACGCTTTTTACAACAACGAAGAATTTTGCACGCGCATTGGCGACCTCATTGAAATCTTACTTAATTTCGGAAAAATGCCTTTCCGGATTTTAACAAATTCGAATATCTGGATTGTAAAAGGCCTTGTAGTTTGCTGGTCCGTACGACCTTCTTACAATGCGACAACAAATCTGGCAACATGGGCAATTTATCTTTGCGCTCGAGTCAGTTGAGGGTTTTTGCCGCCGGTTTCAGGTAGAAAACCCCAAAGAACGTTTGCTTTCTCCACATTTTAATTCGAGAAAAGTGGTATGCAACCCAATTAACAAGCAATACGTTTACAGCCATAAGCCTGCGTCTCTTCTCATTATATGCTCTTTGTTAAAACTATATATTTCAGTCAAAATTTACGAAACATTATTCATAATTTAAAAGCCAGTGTTATTACGCAGTCAGACGAGTTAAAGACCAGGAAAAATGCAAATCTGCACTCCATGCATAATACCGACCTACAGTAGTAAGTTCAACGGGCGACCTTCGCTCTAGCAGGAAATAAAAACTGCACAATTGCTTATCTGCTGTTTTGTAATTTAAACACTCTCCCCTAGTAAACTGTATATATGAACTTTGATATTGTTACTGCGTTAAGCATTTTAGTTTTGTATAAATACTAGTTTATTTTCATAATAAAAAGCAATCTGCATTTAATGTTTGATTCATTCACTACCCTTTCTAAGCCATAATATTTATGGGGCATGAGGCTGTGCTCCAAGGGTGGTTTTTACTGTCGTCCGTTCAAGTACCATTGACTACATTGGTTTAAAACGTAAACACAGTCTTGTTTACGTGCTTGACGGATAGAATCAGCGCAAAGTAACGGAATCCTGAAGCAGCCTCTCAGGCAATTCTGTTCAGTAGTTAAGAACACAATTTGTTTCGACGATTATTTGGAGTGTTTGTTTGATAGCAAGGATGCTGTTCGAAATCAAAATTTAATTAGAGCCAATAGTCACATCGTACATAGTGTAAGTCAAACTAAAGTGGCTCTTACTAGCGCAGATGATAAGAGACACATTTGTAAAAATAAAATAGATACCCTTCCATGGGGACATTATTCTATAAAAACGTAGGTTTATGTAAAATGTACGCTTTGCTTGCAATAAATATAGTCAATGCACTCTGTGTTTTATTTACTTAGGTTTACATGCATGCTTAGATGTAATAAGCTGAGATGCTATTATGAAAGGTAAGAAAAAAACACACATATTTTCACAGTTTTTTTATTTTATTTAGCTATCAATAATACATTTCAAACTATTTCATTCTTATTTATCCATTGATCGTGTGATTTATCCATGCCCAACCAGCGTACATACAGTTAATTGCCACGTTATCGTAACACATTTTCAACCAAATAAACATCGGCATGTTTGGTTTTCTGCAATTCGCGTTCGTAGAATCCAGCAGCTATGGGTTGTCCTCGCATACCTTCGAGTAAATATACAACCGGGTTGGTGATGCGAACCTTTGCAATTTTAAATAACTCCGTTGACCAGTTGGGTGTGTAACCTTTCGCGAAAACATTCTTAAATTTGCTTATACGTACTATACCGCCAACTTTTAAATGATGTGGGCCGAAGATCTTTAGGTTATTGTAAGCGGTTAATTTTGTATTAGCAGTAACTTCAGAAGGTTTCATTCCAATGGTTCGATGTTTTCTATTGTTATATTCCTGGGTCACATCGGCGAGAATATCAATCCATTTATATTTTCCGCGCAGACTGAATGTCTTATACAAATTGTTTTTCAAAGTTCTAATTGCTCGTTCGGCTATGGATGCTTTCTTAACACTATACGTTGAGTAATGGTTTATATTAAATTTTGACATTAATTGCGAACAGTCTGTTGTAAAACTCTTTACCCTGATCGGTTTGCAAATTACTGGGTAAGCGACCTTGGGCCTGTTTTAAAATTTGTTTCAGGGATTTAACTATATCGATACCTTTTTTCGATTTAAGAGGCTGGGTCCACACGAATTTCGAATAACAATCAATTACAACTAAAATGTACTTATAACCCGTATTGTCTCTAGCATATGGAATAAATTCGGCTAAATCAGCCTGCCATAAATCATCCTTTAATTATAACCCGTCTTCTATGAAAATTTCGTTCGCTTGTTTATGCAACTCCTCAACGACCTGTTTTTTTAGACATTTTTTTATAGTTCGTAATCTATATCGCCCACATCACCACTCGATTTGTTTAATCGTGTTCGCAAAGCAGCGATGTTGTTATTAATAACATCTAATTTTGTAGTTATATCTTTTATACAGTCGTCGACAAAATTTTTGTTTACAGCATCATCACCGTTGACAGGATTAGATAGATTAGCAATACGTGTCCCTTGAGAATCAAAATTTAACCCGTCAATTTTTAAAAATTTGCTATGGGCTATTTCGGTATTTGCATTGCGCTTTGTTAATTCTGTTCTAGTCAAGCCCAATGTTTGTATGTGTGTTGTAGTACCAACTTCACGAATTTTCTCGTCAATATAATCTTTATTAGATGCATCCGTCCCCTCAATGGGGGTTTGTACATTAACTAACCTTTTTAAGTTACAATCATTCTTAGTGCTCAAATAATAGTTTAAATTAATGGCGTCGTAACTATCTTTAGGGTTTGCGACATTAGTAATTCTTTGATTTCGTGCATCGAAACATTCTTTGTCAAGCATTAAATCGTTTTGTTTATTAACAGCATCACTACCATCAATCGGATTTGCTACGTTAGTTAACCTCTTTCCTTCTAGATCGAAATCGCCATTATCGGTTAACTTAAATCCTACACCAGGAGGACCGCTAACATGTGAATGATGACGATACTGATGACGTCCGAACTTGTCAATACTCATGATGATTGTCGCGATTTATACCGCCTACAATTATTTTTATAGATTAACTAGAAAACGTTTACTTTTCGTGGGATCTTTAATGTAACCGGCTTCGTACAATTCTTCTCCTATGGAAATGATTTCGTTACGATGCCCCGTATGACCGGCTTCTTTTTCAGACCATTTCAAATGCAGATCGTCAATTAATTCGTGTACATCATCCCAGTATCTGAATTCTACAGGTTTTTCTACTTCCTTGAATAGCCCCCTACCTGAGACACTCTTAATTCTGCGAGTAGTGGTGCTGCTGCTGCTGCTGGGTGGATATATCAGATATTTTATAATGTTTGTGTATTTAAATGCCTTTGTTCCCATTACTTGACTGTGCGAGTCATTATTTCGCTTATGGGCATTTGTATCCATCAGAATATCTTTATAATTTTTTTGGTCCTGCTTGGTGAAACTTTTTTTTGGATCGTTCATAATTAGAAGCTCATGTAAACCGGGGGTTCCTTCGTATTCCTTTCCATTAATAATAAGATCTTTACCTCGAATATCGATTAGACTATTACCTATTTTCCATTTATCGTTATGTACATCGTAATGCACCCCATAAGTAGTATCCGTAAGATGTTCTGTATCGCGTATCATTCGCTCCACATACTCTCTGGGTAGTGGATGATATTGTTCAAGAAACGAATCTCCCGCCGATTTATCTAATAAAGTTGAAACATGAGATGCTGTGGGGGCTTCCTTTACTTCATCCTCTTCACCGGACATTATTTCACCTATAACTTCACTCTCTAAGAACTCTGGAGGCGGAGGATTCACTGTTCTTACTGGTGTTGACGTCGCACCTCGTTGTGCCGGTAATGGTAAAGAAGATCGTGTTTTTATTGGTTTTATCTCAGTTTTAACAGCAGTAGTAGGTGACTGTTTTTCAATTTTTATAGCGATATCTTTAAGAGGTTTCGTTACGGGCTTATACATGTCCTCAAATAACTTTTTTGCGGTGGATTTTCCTTTCTGCAGGGAATTATACTTTTCTCGAATACTTTTTCTAAGTTTCACGATTTTTTGTTTTTCTTCCTTTGTTTTGTAATCCATGATGAACCGCTTTTTGGACTGCTTTGGACCGCTTTTTCGACTGCTTTGAACTGCTTTTGGACTGCCTTGAACCGCTTTTGGACTGCTTTGGACCGCTTTTGGACTTTTTTTGGACTGATATCAACAGCAATCATCCGCTATCGAACCGCTTTCTCCAATGAATAGAGCTGTTGTAACCTGATTGGTAATAATTATAAGTATATATATGAATCGAATCCTTTACGATATCGACCTCGATCACAGTCTTTGTTTATCACCAGGAAACCGTAAGGTTCTCTCCAGCATTTAGCACACAGTTCACGAAATGTAGCAAAAGACATATCTGTACCAACATGATCATCGTACACGTGACGTAAATTCATTTCATCCTGTTTAAATAGCACCAATAAGTTTGTATTGTCGCGTACTAAATGTTTCGGTATGCGAGTGTATGTCTGACAGAGATAGAAACAATCGATTGCATTATGTTGACCCATACTAAAATATTCGCGCATTACATTCTGTTTATCACAAATGATATCATCAAAAATAAAGATAGAATTAGGTTTAGCCTTGTTTGGATGCATAATATCCTCGTGTTCATTAAATGTATAATAACCTAATCCCTTTATCGGACGCAATAACACCCCTAAAAATTTATATTTTGGTTGGTGTAACGATTTCGAGTACACGTATACATTTTCAAATTTTAATCCGTTCGGTTCCTGCAATAAGCTCATCATCACGTTTGTTTTACCACAGTTCGAGGGTCCAGCAATAATACAGCGACATGTGTTTGGTAAAAGCACAACGTGTTTTTTTATGTTATTCACGTGACCCAAGTCAAAATTTTTTACCGACAACGTGCTCCTTTGCTTCACAATTTTCATTGTGATATGATTAAGAATTCACCCGGCTACCTCTATTTATAGTCACGAATAAAACTCAACCCTTTGTACTTATTTTGTATTTTGTTTAACTAGACATACATGCCAAAGCTTATTATAGACGTCGGACTTCACCGCTGAAGGGGTTGTATTCCACCACTGTATCGTGAATAATTAGACAGTATGCGACGGTTCCTTGCTCGAATGCGCTTAAAGCCTCCATTTCCAACTTGATGTCAACGGTAGAAGTTTTGATGGATTCCTTTTGATGAGAACAGTTCAACACAAATATGGGGGATTTTTTAAAGTCGGTGTAGTCGAGTAGCGGTTCGATTCTGTTTTTTCCATAATAACTCTTTTGAAAATCGCAATAACTGCGGTAAGCCAACTGATATTTATTGTTTGCAAAATCTAGATTCCAATTTTCGTAGGGATAACGTTCTGAATTAAGATGTAATTTGAGATTGGTAATATTTGCATGATCAAAATCGGTTGCTTTAGCGTCTTTATTATTCAATTTGTTTTTCTGAAAAGCAACCAAAACGTATCGGGGTTTTTCCAAATGTGTTGATGTCTTAAGAGCCCACACATCGGATTTGGCCTGTTTAAGTGCAGGTAAATTATATAGTTCTCATTCTCGAAAAGCGACGGTTATCAGAGTGTTTCGGTTAATTTTATTCTATAATTGTAGTTTGGCGGCATCGCTCGGCTCCACATGCAATACTTTCCACTGAATAGAGGTGAGTTCAATCGTTGCCTAATCGGTATCACTTTGGAAACAGTTTAGATCGTTTCTCAAGCGTATTAGAATCAACTCTTAATGTACAGTTCTCAAGCAAATCCGGTGTATAATTTCAATGGAACGGAAACGAATTTTTTTTCCCTTTTACATTAACGACGAGTACGGTTTGCATAGGTTTATTATCCAGCTGCCATCCGTCCAATGTCTTCCTCATAATGCGGTTTTTCGAATACGTTTAGTTTGTCTACCGCCATCTTGCACTATTTCCAATCCGATAGAAGTTCGAAATTGTTTTTCTGCACGTGTCAGTTCTTCGGAAGCTGGAGAACGATTAAACCTTTGATGTTATACCACCTCCTACTTTATAATTAAAATTTATCCCCATTATCTTTCAATTCTAAGATTACGCTAGCTTGTTCGCCTCCAAAATCTATTAGTTCACCCCTTCTGATTCACAAGGCGGATCTCGATGTTATAAATAGTTTCTACATTAACCTCCAAATAAATAGGTGCAGGTTGGTACACTTTCCATACGAAACCCAGGCGCCACGGAAATACCAAACCCATATAAGATGTGAGCGGGCAAGTTGTTGCGATAAGAACCTCGTGTGATGTTGCATTCGATGTAGACGTTTGTATGTTTAATTATCTGTATATCCAATTCGGCTGTGTGAGTATGGTTAGGTTTGTACTCGATTGGTTTGAATCCTAGTATCCGACCGATAGAGTCGGTTTTTGAAAAATCTACGGTATACATCGATTTAATTTCACATTTTTGCGTATTATTGTTTGCTCTTAGTATGGTGTTGTCTACGTGTTTTTCTAAATAAGAACTTAGTTGGTAGTAGGTGGGCAGAGCGGGTTCTGGCTCACTTTAAGCATAGGGAAACCCAAAACTAACCTCACTTCTGAACTGGATGGCATGTCCATCCGAAGCATGACCTAATCACCCCTTAGAGAGCAAGTTAAGGTGACTGAAGAGTTTCTTGTAGGAAAAGAAGCATTTTTTGTGTCAACAATAACCAGAAGGTCGTTGTAGGGTAGGTATTGCATCATTGCATTAACAAGTAAGTGCTGAGCGCTGTTCGAGTAAACATCGAACTGGCTTGTCTTTCTTAATTTTCCAAATTTTTATTTAACTTATTGCAATGGCCATATGCAATATTTGCAAAAGAAATGTGCATGCTAAATCCCCGGGAATTTCAGTGTCAAGGAAAGTGCAGTGCTTGGTTCCACATTAGTGTGCACGTGTTCCAGCTGATGAGATTGCTTTTTGTTCAAAGAAACATATGCCTTGGTATGTTTCAACTGCAGGGAAGATTCCACTCTTTCCATAATATCGGAGGATCCCCCCATTTCTGATGCACCCGGGAGTCCAGAACTACTCGATGGCTCTGAGGGCGTTACGCTTGGCGTTTTGTTTCGATGATGAAAAAAATAGAGCGTGAGTTACAAGAACTTAGGGAAGACAACAAAGCATACAACAAATCGATCCAATATTTTTCGGATAGATTTGACGATTTCGAAACGAAGTGCAAGAATATCGAAGAAGATATAAAAAAAGTAAATATTGTCACGGAGGAAAATTCGCGACTTAAAACGTTGGTTGCAAATTTGAGTGCTCGTCTTGACGAGCAGGAGCAGTATTCTCGGTTACCCAATGTTGAAATTCAAGACGTTCCTGAGCGCAAGGAGGAGAACGTGACTGATATCGTGGTCGACATCGGAAGAGTTTTGGAGTGTGCTATCGAAAAATCTGACATTGATCTCTGCCATAGAGTTCAGTCGAGGGATCGAACATCAAATCGGCCAAGAAATATTATTGTTCGGTTCAAACTAACCAGGCATAAAGAAGACCTTCTTGCAGCTGCAAAGAAAAAAAGAAATCTAATGAGTAATCAATGTAATCTTACCTGGCGAATCTTCAAGAATATTCCTAAATGAACACTTATCACCTTCAAATAAGGCACTTTTTAATAAGACTAGAGCTAAAGCAAAGGAACTTCAATTTAAATTTGTGTGGACAAAACGAGGGCAAATTTTTGTGCGTAAGGACGAAAATGCGCCAGTTAGAACGTATTTCTTCGGAAATAGTCCTGAGAAATTTAGCCGCCTAATTTTCTACGTTTAATTATGATTTAGACAATACAAGTTAGTAACATGTTTGTTATTTACTTCCAGAATGTGCGCGGCTTACGAACAAAGACGACTTCTTTCTACTCAAATTTACTGCAAAATAGTGACTTTGATGTTATATGTTTATGTGAAACGTGGTTAAATCAATCTATTTTAAACTCCGAGTTGTTTAGTAATGATTACGTAGTGTTTAGGAAAGACAGAGAAAACACAGTATTTTCCGCAAGTGAACGTGAAGGCGGCGGGGTTTTGATAGCTGTAAACAATGATTTAAATGTGATTCATCGAGAGACTTGGTCTACTGGTGCAGAAGACATTTGGATCTCAATTAAAATTGATTCCTCCACTTATCTGCACATATGTTCAGTTTATCTCAGACCAGCCAAGTATCCTGACATAGCTTTGCGGTTTTACGATAAAGTTTGTTCACTTATGTCTAGTAATCTCAATGACAAATTTTTAATAATTGGTGACTTTAATTTGCTTGCAATAATATGGAACCGAAGTGTGGATGGTGAACTTACTTTAGAATCAATCGACAAAAATAGTTTAAATTTTTTGGAATTTAAGAGTTTCTCTAATTTGTCTCAATTTAACTTTATAAATAATTCTCACGGAAAAACTTTGGACTTAGCTTTAAGTAATATGACCAGTGTTACCGTATCTGCTTTCGATGATCCCTTGGTATTAGAAGACTCTTATCATAGAGCATTAAAATTAGATTTAAACATTGAATCGCTTAAACCTCTTAAAGTATTTCTGTTTTAAACTTGCTGATTACAATATTATTAATACTCTAATTAGTGCGGTAAATTGGAGCGATTGTTTTTTACACTTAGATTGTGATAACGCTGTAAACTTTTTATATGAAACTTTAAATGATATTATTGTTAATAACGTTCCCAAGAAACGTGCTAAATCTACGTTATTCCCCACTTGGTACTCTCGTTCTACAATATCCTTAATTAAAAAGAAGCATAAATATCATTCTAAATGGAAGCTTTATAATCGCTTTGTCGATTATAATACATTTTCGTCTCTTAGATCAGCTGTGAAAAAAAGCATAAAAAAGGATTTTGCAACATATAAAGATGCTAGTGAATCTGCCATTCGTATGAATTCAAAGTCTTTTTGGAAATTTTCGTCATCACTGCGCTCTCAAGACGCTTACCCCAAATGCTTTCATTATTTAGATATGAAATCAGACAATGGACAGGAGATTTGTGAATTGTTCAGTGATTACTTTTCATCTGTATATGAACCGTCAGATCAATCTTTCATTGATAACACTATGATCTTTCCAGAACTTCAAGACCTAAACAATCCTACTAACCTCTGTGGTATTTCGATCCCAAAGGATGTTATTTTACATAAATTAACTTCGTTAGATTCAAATAAAAATGCAGGTCCAGATGGAATCCCACCTCTTTTCGCCAAAATGTGTGCAACTTCACTATCGGAACCTCTATTTATAATTTTCAATAAATCGATAATTGAGGGTGTTTTTCCTGCCTTATGGAAAAAAGCATACATTACGCCTATTTTTAAATCTGGAGCACGAGATCTTGTTACAAATTACCGTCCTATCTCAAAACTTAGCGTATTCTCAAAATTATTTGAGAGTATTGTTAAAGACCATATGTTTGAAACGTTCAAATATGTAATAATTTCTGAACAGCATGGGTTCTTCTCAGGGCGCTCAGTTCTCACAAACCTCACGTGTTTCTCAAATTATCTGCACTCAAATGTTGATAATAATGTGCAAGTGGATGTTGTGTATACTGACTACACTAAAGCGTTCGACAAAATTGATCATGCAATTCTTATCAAGAAACTATACAATCTTGGCATCCATGGCAACTTTCTGAGATGGCTCTGTTCGTATCTTAGAAATAGATCCCAAGCAACTGTTATTAATGGTTATTCATCAAAATTTTTGGGTGTGACTTCTGGTGTCCCCCAGGGTAGTCATCTGGGACCGCTTTTATTTGTCCTTTTTATAAATGACATCAAGCATTCTATAAAACACAGCCAATATTTGTTGTACGCAGACGATTTGAAAATTTATAAGGCTATAAATTCTAGTTTGGATGCCGATAAGTTGCAAGAAGACTTGGATTCTATATCGGAATTTTGTAATTCTAATAAATTACAGCTTAACCTAAAGAAATGCTTTAAAATGTCTTTTCATAGGAAAGTTAGTGCTTTTTTATTTAATTATAAGTTATGCAACACACGTCTTGATCCAGTTTCTGAAATTAAAGATCTAGGCGTAATTTTTGATTCTAAACTCAATTTCCAGGCTCATGTTTTACATATTACTTCAAAAGCTCTAAAAATGTTAGGTTTTATTTGTAGAATTGGTAAATTTTTTAAAACCATTTTGTCGTACAAGATATTATACTACAGTCTCGTTAGGAGTTCTCTTGAATTTTGTAGCCCTGTTTGGAATCCCTTCTATAATATTTATATAGATCAGATAGAACGTGTGCAGAAGAAATTCACTAATCACCTAATCTATAAATTCAATCAAAACTGCATGTATTAAATTACGAATCCAAGCTAAAAATGTTTGGCATGTCTTCTCTGTCGGATAGAAGAGTGATCAGTGACTTACTTCTCCTCTTTAAAATTGTTAATAGCTTAATAAATTGTAAATATTTAGTAAGTAATTTAGGTCTCAACGTTTCGGACTATAGGCTTAGGAAACCATTACTCTTCTGTGAGAAGGTGTATGTTACCAACCTCGGTTGTAACGCTCCTTTGCGAAGGTTGGCTAAAACCTATAATTCTGGGTTTTATAATATTGAATTGTTTAATGTTAACCTATCCACTTTCGTTAATTCAATACGTAGTAACTTACGCAACTAAGTTTTTTTTAATTTATATTAGTACTTATATTATATTAAATTTTTTCCTTCTTTGATTTTTTGTTAGTTCTCAGCTACATTTAATTTTAAATTTTTTCTGTTATGTATTAGTGGTGACCCGTTTTTGGAACTGCGGTCTTCCGTACGTTCTGTGGGTCGCCCTGTATCATGTAAATAAATAAATAAATAAAATAATTGCCCAGAAGGTATAACCGGAAGTGAAATCTGCACCGGGAGCCGGAGGCTGAGGGCTGAGGCCAGGGGCTGAAGCCGAGAACCGGAAGCAGGTGGCCGGGGGCTGGAAGCCGGGAGATGCCACCGGGGGCTGGGGGCTCAAATAAGGGGTTGTATCTCGTAAACGGGTGGGAAAAACGGAAAACGGTTGAAAAAATGGCATCCCCACACTGGAAATGAAGCCATCTATAACATATTAAAAATTGGAAGTGTCCTTATGGCATTTTTTGAAAATATATTATTATTACAGAAATGAGCACGAAGCGATAAGAGCTGATAAGAAACCGCAAGAGCCGATAAGGATGTAGCGAGCGCGAGTAACCACAAGAACTGATAAGCGGCAAGCAGTACAGGATATGCCATCTATCGGTTAAATAGTTAAAGTGTTTATAGTAATCTGTAGGAGGCGACATCTACTAACTAAAATAATTTAAACAAAAAACGATTGCATGTATGTGAGATACGGGGACGCCAGATAACCGCAACGGATGTGTTAAATGATAAACCAAGCACGCTATCGGCTGCAACAGCAAATTTGTACCTCGATTTATGATACAATGTGATTTCAACTACTAAAAATGATCAATCATTCATATTTATTTAACACTCGAGCAAATCAATGCACAGTGATCGCCAACAGATCTCCTATTGAATTTATATTTGTAATTGTGCAAAATAAAGTTTTCACATGAGGTTTGTAACTGTATCCTAGACACCGCGACAACAAAAGATAAATCATGTTTCAACATAGTAGTAGCTACATATTATTTATTAAGGCGGATGAACTGTATTGATAACTAAATAAATAAATAAAAAGAATTTGAGCTATGAAAGTAATCTGATAGCTGTATAAATTATTAGTTTGAGTAGTTTATTACCTGTTCATTAGCGCATAAGCAGTTTTCATCCACATAAATCAAATCAAAAACACATATAACACAAATTTTATTATATATATATATAACAAAAACCCCGCACCACACATGAAATAATACATAGAAAATAATGCATTTTATTGTGACACCACTAGCGCGGGTCAAACAGAGATTAAAATGTTACATTTATGAAAATAATCTGATGGCTGTATTCGCATAAATTATTAGTTTGAGTTGTTTATTACCTGTTCATTAATTAATAAACGGTTTTCGCCCACACAAATCAAATCAAAAACATATAACACCAATTCTATTTATGAAAGTAATCTGATGGCTGTATTCACATAAATTATTAGTTTGAGTGGTTTATTACCTGTTCATTAATTAATATGCAGTTTTCGTCCACACAAATCAAATCAAAAACACATATAACACAGATTTTATTTATTTATATAACAAAACCCCCGCACAACACAAGAAATAATACATAGAAAATAATGCAGTTTATTGTGACACCACTAGCGCGGGTCAAACAGAGATTAAAATATTACATTTATGAAAATAATCTGATGGCTGTATTCGCATAAATTATTAGTTTGAGTTGTTTATTACCTGCTCATTAATTAATATGCAGTTTTCGCCCACACAAATCAAATCAAAAACACATATAACACAAATTTTATTTATATATATAACAAAAACCCCGCACAACACAAGAAATAATACATAGAAAATAATGCAGTTTATTGTGACACCACTAGCGCGGGTCAAACAGCGATTAAAATATTACATTTATGAAAATAATCTGATGGCTGTATTCGCATAAATTATTAGTTTGAGTTGTTTATTACCTGCTCATTAATTAATAAACGGTTTTCGCCCACACAAATCAAATCAAAAACATATAACACCAATTTTATTTATTTATATAACAAAACCCCCGCACAACACAAGAAATAATACATAGAAAATAATGCAGTTTATTGTGACACCACTAGCGCGGGTCAAACAGAGATTAAATTATTACATTTATGAAAATAATCTGATGGCTGTATTCGCATAAATTATTAGTTTGAGTTGTTTATTACCTGCTCATTAATTAATATGCAGTTTTCGCCCACACAAATCAAATCAAAAACACATATAACACAAATTTTATTTATATATATAACAAAAACCCCGCACAACACAAGAAATAATACATAGAAAATAATGCAGTTTATTGTGACACCACTAGCGCGGGTCAAACAGCGATTAAAATATTACATTTATGAAAATAATCTGATGGCTGTATTCGCATAAATTATTAGTTTGAGTTGTTTATTACCTGCTCATTAATTAATAAACAGGTTTCGCCCACACAAATCAAATCAAAAACATATAACACCAATTCTATCTATGAAAGTAATCTTGTGGCTGTATTCACATAAATTATTAGTTTGAGTGGTTTATTACCTGTTCATTAATTAATATGCAGTTTTCGCCCACACAAATCAATTCAAAAACACATATAACACAATTTTTATTTATATATATAACAAAAACCCCGCACAACACAAGAAATAATACATAGAAAATAATGCAGTTTATTGTGACACCACTAGCGCGGGTCAAACAGAGATTAACATGTTACATTTATGAAAATAATCTGATGGCTGTATTCACATAAATTATTAGTTTGAGTGGTTTATTACCTGTTCATTAATTAATATGCAGTTTTCACCCACACAAATCAAATCAAAACATATAACATAAAGTAATCTGATAGCTGTATTCACATAAATTATTAAATCATTTTAGCCAAATCCCAGAAAATAATCCCCACAAGCAGTTGCGGCGGGTGTTATCACAACCAATTCAGATATTAGAAATCCGAGGATGTACCTGTAAACAAGACAACAATATAACAGATTATAGAATAAAATAACATACAAATATTTTAGGGTGTTGCAACAAGAAGAAGACTATGGGATACAAAGAGTATTGTTGAAAACATTTTATGAGGGCGAAAATACATACAACACCAACAGCAATATTATTAGCACAGGAAGATGCATGCGCGTGCAACATAAATACAGAATGTTTTTAAAATACGTTACCTACAACTATTTTTCACCATTGCACCCAGGACAAATTAATTCATGCGAAAAATAATAACTGTGTTTTTTACAATATAACATATGCTCTGTGAGAAGATCGGCGGGAACAAGCATGTTTTTCCAGTAGTAATACACATTAGTATAAAATATAACCTACTGTCTGAATGCACCAGCAAACAAATTTCAAATAATATGTTATCAACAAAAACCGCGAACCTAATTTGTGGTTTCTAACAAAGCGCATATTTCGTTTATTATCCAAAATGCAGGCAAACATTTCGGACGAATGTAAGAAAAAATATCTATTCACAATTTTTTGTATTATTAATTTATATTATAATTTTAGTGTGCAATCGAGTGTATCTTCATGTGCGGGGGCGATATCCCCAATTATTTGAAAACGTAAGTAAATGATTCAAAGGATGAACAATTTTTAACAATTTGTTCGTATAGCGCTGGGTTGCCTTAATGTGTATACCTGCGGGATCTGAAGTGGAGCCTGGTCTAGTACCAGTAAACCTATCCACACCCTCGGGGGGTCAACCGTGGCCGCCCGATTTGAGGGTGTGGATAAACATTAGTGAGCGGGTCGTATACATACAAAGAGGTAAGCAATTTTAAAAATACATATCCACTATATTAAATATTGTTTTTATTGTTTTAGGATGAACCTCGCAAAAATTATATTATAAAAAAATAAATGTTGAACCAATGCTATTGTGTTTTATTACTTACATTAAGCAGAGAGATTCACCCCTCAGGGACTTAACCAAGTTAGAAAATCAGAATGTACCTAGGTGGTAACGGTAGTAGAAATAGTTTGAATATTATTTACAAAGGTAATAACTGCATAATTCCATGTTATTGTGTTTTATTACCTAGCAGAGAGAGAGATAGAGATTCACTCCTCGGGATCTGTAATAAGAACAATAGTTAACCAATTTAGAGAATAAAATAAAAAATATTTAGCCAGGTTTGATATAAAATACCCATCTTCAAGATTTACATCATAAATAATTGTACCAAATGTACCTCTTGCAAACAACCCAAGTACATTTTCATGATACAAAAAGCTTTCGAAAATGTACTCATATAAAAAATAGTTGATATAGCCAATACAATTTTGGTTTTTATAAATAGATATCTGCAGGACATCCCCAGATGATAATAGGAGCCGAAAAAATGTTATTATCAACGGTAAATTGCACGAAAACCTGATCGCCATATTGAATTATGGGGTGCTCGGGAAACGAAAATTCTTGAACATCGTTTATATTGATGAGAAACATAATTTCACACTCCATGATGGCAAACACACAACTAACGAACGTATTTTGTATCAACAAGCCATAAAACCACATCCTTCTATTGTAGTATGTACAACATAATAATAAAATTAATAATATACTGGGTGTTCTATTTCAAATTGGAGTTAATAAGAAAAATGGAGAAAAAAACCCATTTAGAGGTATTCAACTGGAAAATCACCTATCTCACATCAATACAGAAACGTGAATGTGTTAAGAAAATCGCATATGATTTATGATGATGTATATCCGGCCAGCAACAGCAGCAGGATCTCATTTTAATAGAACAGTTTAACTAGTTGAGTTAAGAAAGAAATTTAAAAAAGTTGTGCTGGGCTACAACAGACAGGCGTATGACCACCAGTCTTCTAATTCTAAATTAAATATAAAACCTAAACTCATTATGCGCGGTACGAAAATCATACTCAGGCAATTAGATAATATAAAATGGCACGATGAACACAAAAACAACACATTCGATATGCAAAAAGAACTAGTTAAATATTGTATTTCCGATGTGAAAATTCTGAAAACAGGGTGTTTAAAATTTAGACAAATGTTTCTCGATCGGCGTAATGTAGAGACCCTCCTGGAAGCTACAACAATTACCTCGACATGTAATTTAGTATATCACCGCAATTTTCTTAAACCAAATACGATAGGAATCATACCGCGCAGGGGTTACAGATTAAGTGATAACCAGTAAAAAATTGCCCTACAATGGCTGATTCACAAAGAAAAACAACGCCGAATAATTATACAAAACGCGACTTGTGGTAGAGAGACCTGTGTGGGCGGGTTCAAAGTTGACGGGTATTGTCAACAAACCCAACAAATATTTGAGTTTCATGACTGTTTTTATCACGGATGTCCAGTTTGCATGACTGTTAAACGAAACGAGCCTCTACACGATGATCCAACAGATACATTAGAAAATCGCCATGATAGAACAATATCCAAAACTAAAAAGTTAAAGACGCTGGAATATGAAGTCATTGAAATGTGGGGGTATCAGTTCAGACATCACACTGAATTAGAGGATAACCCCCTCCTTACATCGCTACCATTGAGTTTGCGAGAGACATTTTTTTTGCTTCAGAACCCAAGCAATAAAACTAAAACACGAGATAAACGATGGAGAAAAAATTCACTACAAAGATTTCTGCAGTTTATATCCGTGGGTGTGTAAATACGACAAGTTTCCAGTTGGCTACCCTGATGTACACATAGATCATGAAAATTGCACGCTACAACTCGAACAGGGAGCAGAGGGGTTAATTAAATGTATTATATTGACACCTCAAGATTTATTTCCCCCCGTTTTACCAATAAAAGAAAATCAAAAATTGCTGTTCTCTCTCTCTGTCATACATGCGCTGTAAGCACCAATCTGGGGATATGTATTCACACCGAAAACGAGAGAGCGCTAATTGGTACAGGGGTCATATGTGTGGTTAGGGCGGCTCTTAGCAGAGAACATCGGTACGAGCGGGTCTGTTTACAGAATTTATATACACATCTCTGAAAATTAAACAAGAGGCATCAGGATGACCTCCGGGCTGTTCAACCGAGAAACAGAAAGAACAATATATAGACTATTATTTTCGAATCGAGGGTATACGATTGGACCCGACTAAAATAGAAAAAACCCTGGTTTACGCCTAATCAGATGAAAAACATTAAAAAAACCTAATATAACAGATTGCTACAGATATATGGCACAGCCAGCTGTCATATACACATATATAATCAACTGGTCTGGACTGGTTTTGAACTGATCTGGACTGGTAATGAACTGGTCCAGCTGTTTTCGGTAAAACCATGGAGAATGTTCGGAAACACAAAGTGGTTAAATTAGTAACGCGATGGCATGGAAGATATGAAGCTAACCACTACATATCCCAACCTAATTTTCACAGTCGAACAATATTTAACGAAAATCTTGTAGACATAGAATTATCAAAGCTTGAAATTATGTTTAAGAAACCAATATATGTAGTAGTGATGGGACTATTCGAATGCAAATTACTACAGTATTCGATTCTTGAAAGATCTCGAATGCATTCGATTCTTTTGAGTGTATTCGAATGCTTCGAATCGAATACTTAATCGGCGTTTGTAAATCTCGCCGGGCGTGATCTCGATTCCGATCTGAATGCTGAATTCGGCGTGATCTCGATTCTTATCAGAATGCTGAATTCGAATGCATCGGCGCTTGGCGGCGGTTGGTACTCTGTTCTGCACTCGAATCGTTTCAGATTCAGTTTTCACTAGCACAGCGCTGCGTATCATATGAGTTTAGACTAATATTACCACACAGACTGAAGATTGCACACTCAAACGATACAGCACCACCAAAATCACTAATGCAACTAAAAATCTACTAAAAATTTCAACAGATACATGGAAAGGAAAGAGAAACAAACGCTGGGGTTGTCTTAATAATTTATGTTAAAGAAATACATATAGGCCTGTAACAACAATAAAAAAACTATTTTATAAACGGTCCCTTTCTCATATTCATTTTCGGTACTATAAATTTAACATTTAAGGGCCGATTTCATAATCAATTTTAAATCTAATTTCAACTAAAGTAATGTTAGAATGTGCATAATGACATATGTAGCACATGACCTGTGCGCATTCTAATGTCACTTTAGTTAAATGAAGCTTTAAATTTGATTATGAAATTGGCCCTAAGTATTACAAAACAAATATACGTTATTAATAGGGTAAGCTGAACCGCCTACAATCAAAACAAATTTTTATTTTTGTTTTGTGCACGTGCAGCGTCTCGGTATCCCTGGTTGTGCGTGCCGCCGAGTCGAGGTCACACCTCACCACTTCCCAATACGTGAGCGAGCGCACAACTCGATTCTGTATTCGGAAGTGCGATTTTGCATTCGAATTGCTTGCATTCGAACGCAAGAGCGCAGAACTCGATTCTGTATTCGGAAGTTCGATTTTGCATTCGAATTGCTTGCATTCGAATGATCATTCGATTCTCAAAAGTATTCGAATGCGATGAATTCGATTCTGAAAAGTATTCGATTCTGCCCATCACTAATATGTAGGTATGTCCATATTAGATATAAGTAAAACCTGTTTATACGATTTTCATTATAATTATATGTTACGTAATTTTAGTTATCAAGATTGTAAACTGTTGTATTCAGATACGGATAGTCTTTTGTATGAGATAACGTGCGACGATATTTATGATATTATGAAACGAGACATTAATATCGTCACGAAAGCGCAAATATGATACATCGAGGATTACTAGAAAATAAGCATTATGCATAAATATGTTTTTCCCGAAGAGTTACGTGTAGATAAGGCCTAACCACGAGCTTGTTGTTCCTTAATATTTTCCTGGATGAGCCAATGTCACAGGAAGTATGTGGTGTGTTTTTCTGGTGTTTTCTGTTATTCACTGTCTTACGTGGTCTCAACCGCATACCCATCTTCAGGAGATATAAAAGGAGAAAGTTCGGGGTAGCGCCCAGTTAATAGTTACCAGTCAGTTAATTAGTAATCGTCATTATTAGACAGTGCCCTGTCGCTGTCTACGCTAAGCATTAAGTTCTTCGTAACTGGCCCTTAGAAACATGTCCAGAACTATGTAAGTTAACACTTTAATAAACTGCTTTTATTTGTAATTGTTGGTATGATTTAATCGATTCCAAACTAGCTACGACTGCCTCTTTGCTGTCGCCAATATGAGCTCGAATTCCCCGAGTCGTAGCAAATGGTGGAGGCTGCCGTGCTATTTTTTTGGGCCTAGTAATTGCTTAGCATATTCTATTAATTTTCATTTTTTTTTTAAATTTTTCCTTCAAACTATTTTTATAAAAACTACATCCAACAATTATGAATACTTTTGCTTGTAATGACTTCTCCAGAAAACAAAGCCACTGCTAGTACCCCTAAACATCGATATCCTACCAGAAACGCTCTTCTTAAACCACTCTCAGATTCCACTATTTTCCAACCAAGGAAAAGTTTAACAAGGTCACCTCATTCGTCCAGATCACCTAGTCCTACTAATACCGACTTACGTACATTCGAAGATAACGACACAATTTATAATATTCCTTCCTCAGATATTTCACAATTAATCAATTTTCAAAACGCAACCAGCGACCCGTTTTATATTTCAGTAAACGAACATAACATTGAAGTTACTTTGTCTGATCCACCTATAACTGCAGTAAATCGTGCTCCTAGTAATCCTGCTACCAATTTTAAAACTACTGACGAAATTTTGTTTCAAAATTCTGAAGAAACCGCTGTCAAAATTCCTATTAATAATTTTCTTTTAACAGACAATATGTCTGACGAAACTAATAACGTGCGAGAAACAACCCTTCGAGATACTCAAAATGTTGCAACCTCCGCGATTTATCCTAAATTTGTCAGTCCTCAGTCCTTCGTTCCAGGTGTATCAAATTGTATAACCTTTCTGCAAGATTTCGAACGTTGTGCCAACTGTAATAATTGGGGTGATACAGATAAAATTCGACATTTCGGAAACTTTCTAAACGGAACCGCTAACACTTAGTATAATTCTTACAAACATGATCCAGCAAATGCATTTAAAACTTGGAAATCAATTACCGACGATTTTAATTATCAGTTTGGAGGTCATTCAACACTTCGTGCAGCGAAAAGGCGTCTCTTTCATAACAAACAACAGCCAAATGAAAATTTATTACACTATTATTACGGATTACTTAAAATTACCGATCAAATTACTCCGAAAATATCAATTGCCGATCTCCGCGACTATTTCGAACAGGGGCTACAACCAATTTATAGGACCACATTTCATATTCTTTGTCCATCAGACAATACCTTAACGGAAGCTTCTTTCCGCGATGCAGTTTTTCGTTTGGCAGATATGCAAAGTCTCGCCATGCAGGATATTTTAACAAAGCATACAGCTTCGATTTTTGCCGTAACTGAGGCAAATAGGGAACGCACATCGACGCCGAACTGGCAAACAAACCGAGGAGGGCACCGATTTAATAATTCGCGCACACATGACGGGCGACCGCGATGTTTCACATGCAATCGTCCAGGACACTATTTGGTGGATTGCCGCAGTAATAATCAACATACTACTTCATTTTCCCGACAATCTAATTCTAGAGGACGAAATCAATTTCCTAGGGATCGTCAACGCAGGGTAACTTTTTCTCGGTCTAACAGTCCATCCACAAACGCACAGAGGCGACACGATGGCAACCGCCTTTAGAGGAAACCGTGCGTGTCGCTGAACAAATGTCACCTTCTTTTACTGTTACTACAACTTCTAGCAAAATTTTATCGATTATTGGCAAAATATCCCTTACAAACGTTTCAATTATAGTGGACACAGGTAGCTTTTATAATATAGTACATGCGGATTTTGTAAAAAATACTCCTTTATCCGATGTACAAATTAAATTAACCACAGCAGGCAATCATAAAGTTTCTGTGTTAGGAGAAGCGAATATTTCTATTTCTTTAGAAAATGCAGTTATGGATATAAAAGCTTTAGTTGTTGAAAACCTACCAGAACCATTAATTTTAGGTGTACAATTTCTGAAAACTACCCTAGCAGTCATTGATTTTTCAAATTCACAAATCATTTTCCATTATAAATCACCGCCTTTAAAAATAGCATTCCATGCTAACGACCTCAACTACGGAAACTTATGTTCCTTATCGGCTACCGCGATAAATGACACATCTGTAGCTGAATTTAAAGTAACCTTGTTAAATGACATCATTCTTGATAAGAATGCTGCAGTCTGCAGTAAAAATAAATATAAAACCGCAATCTCCTGACGACGATAGTGCATCACATTTTTGTATGAGTAATTTCGATTTTTTTCCGTGCGAACGACACCTTTCAAATAAACACATTACAATTTATAAATTCCCTCATTATGTAAATAATCAATACGTGGTACAGCTTGAATCTTTAATTTTACCTAAGACTAAATTATTTGCGGGTACTACGTTGGGATATTATGCTAAAAGTCCTACTTCAATTATGACCAATACTTTTTTAATTCAAGGCGATACCGAGAATGTTAAACAAATTTCACATGATGTCAATCAAAATTTAAGGGAAACCGAGCGGGCTGAATTGCAAAGCCTTTTAGATGAATTTTCGGATATCTTTGCGGAATCTACAGCATCGATGGGATTTACCGATTTGGTAACCCACTCCATCGATACTGGAGACGCACCGCCAGTCAAATCGAGACCTTATCGTGTTTCATACTCTGAACGAGAAATTATTCGCAAACAAGTTCAAGAAATGTTAAACAATGACATTATCGTACCTTCTCAAAGCCCGTGGAGTTCACCTGTAGTTTTAGTTAAGAAAAAAGGGGGAGATTATCGTTTTTGTATAGATTATCGGAAACTTAATTCAGTCACAAAGAAAAATAACTACCCCTTACCCCTTATTGACGACATTTTTCTCCATCTCGACAACGCTAAGTATTTCACGTGTTTAGATTTGTATGCCGGTTACTGGCAATGTGGCTTAGATGAATCTAGCCAAGAAAAAACAGCTTTTATAACCCCTGACGGATTTTATCACTTCAAAAAACTACCCTTCGGTTTGTCCACAGCCGCATCGACGTTTCAATCATTAGCAGACCGTGTTTTTGAAGGTTTAAAATGGAAAGAATTAATTGTTTACTTAGATGACATCCTTATTTTTTCAACCACTTTTAAAGAACATTTAATTAGACTTCGTCATGCCTTTGACATATTAAGAAAAGCCGGATTAACACTCAAACCATCAAAATGTACCTATGCACAAACTAAAGTCAAATTATTGGGCCACGTAATTTCTGAAAACGGTATAGAACCTGACCCAGATAAATTAAAAACTATTTCACAATTTCCTCAACCTTACACTGCAAAGAATATTCAAAGTTTTCTAGGGTTAGCCAATTATTATCGTAAATTTATTCAAAATTTTTCTCAAATAGCAAGACCTCTCTATGAACTTACTAAGAAAGATGTACCTTTAGTATGGACTACAGAACATGACTCTGCTTTTCAAACACTTAAAACTAAATTAATAAACCCTCCTGTTTTGGCTCATTTTGACCTGAAGCTCCGAAGGAACTACGGACAGATGCTTCTGGAATAGGCATCGGCTCCGTACTATTGCAAGAAAAAGATAATCAACTTTATCCTATTGCTTATATTTCTCGGTCATTAACAAAAGCCGAAGCAAACTATTCCATTTCAGAACTGGAAGCTCTTTCCATAGTTTGGAGTTTAACTTATTTAAGACACTTAATTTTTGGCCGTCCAATCAAAATTGTTACAGACCACCACGCTATTTGTTTTATTAAAACTTTGAAAAATCCCAAAGGCAAATTAGCTCGATGGGCTATTAAATTATCTGAATTTGATTATACGATTGTGCATAAACAAGGTAAACGTCATACGGATGCAGACTGCTTGTCGCGAAATCCTGTTGACATTCCAGCATCAGGGGATGACGACGATTTAGTTGATGTTCCAACATACCTATTAAAAACGGATGATATTTCCAAATTACAAACTCAAGATTCAAAATTAACAAAATTGATAGAAATACTTCAAAATCCAGAACTAGCTGGTATAGGTTCGAATAAACGTTCAAAATTTTTTTTCCTAAAAGACAACATTTTATATAAGAAAAATTGTAGTACAGAGGGTGAAGCGGATTTAGTAGTTATACCTGACAACTTAAGAGAGGAAATTTTGTTTAGCCATCATAGCGACCCCTTATCAGGTCATTTAGGAGTTACAAAAACTTATCATAAAATTAAAAATAGGTACTATTGGGATAACATGCTTAAAGACATTAAGAAATACGTTTCAAACCTACGGGATTATTACAACCGATTTTAGTGTCGCTTCCTTTTGACAGGATAGGAATTGATTTATTAGGGCCCTTTCGCCGAAGTAAAAAGGGTAATACTATGATCGTAGTAGCTATTGATTATGCGACTCGTTGGGCGGAAGCCAAGGCCTTATCCAATGGGAAAGCAGGACCAGTAGCTCAGTTTATTTTTGATAATGTAATTAGTAGGCACGGTTGCCCTCGTTATATTTTAAGTGATCGAGGTAAAACGTTCCAATCAGAATTAGTTACTGATTTATTAAAGATCATGGGAATTCAAAGTAATTTCACAACTTCCTATCACCCTCAGTGTAATGGACTTTGTGAACGACTAAATAAAACATTGGCAAATATGTTATCTTTGTACACTAATACTAATCAAACCGATTGGGACTTATATTTGAATCATGTTGTTTTTGCATATAATTGCGCTCGCCAAGACCGCCAAAGTGTCACCTTTTTCTCTCGTGTATGCTCGGGAACCAGTCCTACCAACGGAAGCTTCTCTAAAACAAACAGTTCAATTAGAGGAAGTTCAGAAAATTCGAGAACGTGCATTATGGATACGCAATTATGCTATTGAAAATATTCATAATAAACAACTAACGGACAAGGCGCGTTACGACTCGAAACACCGTGAAATAAATTTTAGTGCGGGAGATAAAGTAAAAATATTTACTCCAGTTCGTAAAGTTGGCCGAAGTGAAAAATTACTCCTAAGATGGTTCGGGCCGTATACCATTATTGATAAAAAAGGTGAAGTAGATTACCTAATCCGAATGGGACCGCACCCAAATTCACGCACCGACATTGTCCATGTCAGCAGAATACTTCCGTATCACGATTCTTGGACTCCTTATCCAGAATCCGAACCAGCACTCTCCGATTGTGAATAGGGAGTTTGTTTGTCACAACTTCCATTTTTCTTTTCTTAGCAACCATCCATTATTCGGAACACCAATTTATGCGGACTTGCAATTCTTTCGCGGCAAGCGGAATGAACTAGTGCTAAAGGAATTTGTGGGCCTGAATAGCCGGACAGGTCGGCTAACCAAATATGTGTTCCGGCCTCCGTGTCTGTGGGAAGAGTTGCCGGAGCCGCAAGCTGTCACAAATGGTTGATCTCGAACCTCCACGGGATCAGTTGGGATGCGGGGACTATCCCCTATTCCCATCTGCGAGCCATGCTGGCTCAATACTTGGCGGGGGCTCGAGTGATCGTTAGAGGGAGCGAGAAGGTAGCCTTCCTCCAAAATCTAATTCCGAATCTTTGCGTGGAGGAGGCGGCATGTAACGTGCCCTTCAGGGGGACAAGGCCATGCCAGCTACACCAAGGAATGCACCATAAGTGTGCCTGCAAGCAGGCGCAATATTTACACTCTCTTAGCGAAAGTCAAGCGTTAACTTACCCCATGACAAGGGTAGACCGCCCATCTCTCCAAACCCGGCGAAATTCCAGAAGGGTTGGCTCCACTGCCGGAAGGACCAGTGAACAGCCACCAGCAACCTCCGACTCCCAGAATGAACCAGCAGAGCAGCCCATTCAGTGGGACGCACAGCCACCAGCCGCAACGCCGCAACATTTGAATATCTTGCCGGCGGGGGCTGAAGAGGATAGTGAAGATGAAGACTTTGAAATACAACCCTAAAAATACCAATTTCATGCATTTATTTTTTTTTGGGCCTTAAGTAAATAAATAATTTTTCTCTTTCCTCTCTAATTTTTTTTTTAATAATTCATTATACCACTCACTTTTGCTAAAGGGACCTACGCCTAACGATAGGCAATGCCGCCGGTGGTCGCGTCATTTCCTCGTACTTTGGAGCAATCTCCTCATACGACGGATTAAGGTTTGATTTGAGACTCTGTGAAATTATTTTTTTGTCTTTTATATAACTTTTAGGAATTTTTGGTTGAATAGATATATAAGCCGGGACCTCCTCTGTCATGGTACCCTGGTTTGTAGTTAGTGGTTTTCCTTTCAAACCGAAGCTACAGCAACTACAATTTAAGTCTAGCCCACGTAACATCGACATTCTTCCTTTAATTAAAAGAAACATTTAAGAAAAAAATTAAACAAAATTTTATTTAATGCTAATCACTCGTATACCTATCACACTCTTTCTTTACAGTGCACTACTCCTGTCTGTACTGGCAACTTCACTATTAACTAATGGAATACCAGTTAAAGTAACTACTGGTGCTTTCTGGGAGCCACTTCCCGACACTATCACTTATTCCGCTACCATTCCTCTCACCTATCAAACTCAATGGTATAACCAACCAGAGCAAACTCAATTCGTGTCACCGGATCGATTGTGTGATGTCGATATTCAAAATCCTATTTGTAAAATGGGAAGCCAACTTACTAAACTACAAGACGTGTTCGATGCAGAATTGAAGTTATTTAGGAAATCATTCGACCCTGAAGCATGGGGAACCTTTCGTGCAAGCGTATATGACGAAGAGGGTGACGACTCAAGTACAGAGTCACCTTTAAGAAAGAAAAGAGCATTGGAATTCGTAGGAGACTTCTTTTCCTGGTGTTGTGGTGTAGCTACTAATCGCAAAATAGACTCTTTACGTTCCGACGAACATGACCTAAATCAACTTCTTTAAAATATTAATCTTGGACTTACAAAAAACATTCGAGAAATTGCTAACAATTCACAAGCTTTCAAATTGTATCAACAACAAGTTGAAACAAATTTATTCGAAACTCGTCAAAAAATTAATTCCATTACTAATTTTGATAATCAATTACGTGCTGCAGTAGACAAATCAGTTGATGAGCTTGATTTTAAGATACAACGTTCTATGTTTTATTCTTATGGCAATTTATTACGTTTAATCAATTTCGAACGTTCTGTTAATAATATGGAAATTTTAAACCAATGTAAAGATCACAAAATTCCAACAGCCGTGGTTCATCCCACTGTATTACGACAAGATTTACTCAAATTAATTAAGGAACTTCAAAAAACTAGTCATGTTCTAACTATACCCGTTACTGAAATTTCAAGATACTATAAATTACCAATAGCCGATTGTACTATTTCAGATTCCAAGATTTATGTGCACCTACGAGTGCCCATAACTAAAAAAGGGCAAAACTGGCAATTATATGAATTAATTACCACTCCTTTTGCATGGCATAACGAAACTTGCTTCTTAATGCATGATACCTTGTATTTAGCCGTAGCAGCTACTAAAACTTCAGCTGTACCTCTTATGAAACCTATTTCAGGATCTGGTTTACATCATTGCAAACCGTATCACGATAAGTTATGTTTTTTACCCAGGTTCACATCGGACGCTATCTATGGTCCGCAATGTGCTTATAAAATGTTTACAGGATCGACGGTGGAGGACTTGGGCCTTCATTGTCAATTTAGGTGTCACACATCTCAGGCTATGATCCTTTCTGAAATTCGAGATGATGTTTTTATTCTAACTCATCCAAAACATCCAACGATAGTTCGTTGCCCTAAAACTGAAACACCTTTGGATGATAAATTCTTTCAACAGCCAGGGGCAGTTCAACTCGAGCTCCCTTGTCGCTGTTCTCTTCTTGTAAACAATGAGGAGGTTATTTTCCCTCGATTCCCTTGTTCAGGACCGGAAAGAGAGCATCGAGCTCTTCATATATTACCAGCCATTTGGTCCAACCTTAAATCGTATGTGTTCCATTCTAATCAGCCTGAACCAGTTTTTACCAATATTACTGAATGTCTAAATACGAATTGGACGACTTCGATACCCCATTTAAATATAACTGCAGGATCAACCTTAGGCTTGATTCAAAATATGTTAGGAAATGCGATTGAGAAAACATACGGCGATTTGTACGCGTATGATGGGGATAGCTTATATTTATTATGGAACATAATTTTGTCCATAGCTGTTGCACATTTATTATATAAGAAATATGCTTTTTTAACCCCTATAATGCATCCTGTTACAGCTTCTGCTAAAACTGATATTAATACTAATACGGCGTATCACGACGCCCTTTACTCCTTAGTATGGCTGTCCTTAATGTTTTTTATATTGACATTGTTGTTTATAATTGGCCATTATTTGTATAAGCATTTTAGAAAAATTAGGAATTCATGTGACAGCACCGAAGCACCAACTATTGATGACCAAGAAAATTGTAGTAATGACGACGTAGTGAAGCCGTCGCCGCCAATCAGAGTTCGTTTCCCAGTCACCCAGTTAAGTGACTTTAGTCAAGTGCCCAGTGGAAAAAGCGTCATGGTAACGCTCAAGCCCGGACCAGCCCCCAGCCAAGTTAACTCAACTGGGGCAGCTGCCAATTGAGGGTTGGTAGCCAGTGCAGGACTTTTCACCATTTGAAGTGCCACGATGGTGAATGATGTCTCCGGGTCCTGTAACTGCTGAGTAATGTGTGTGTGTGTAAAACCTAGGTCTCAATGTGTATGTATATGTAAATATTAATAATTTTGGTTTATCTCCCGAGGAAGTGGGAAAGGACTGCAGTCAAAGCCTCTGAGTTCGCAACTTCGGAAAAGTAGACATTACTCGCTTATTAGTTCAGCGGGGGGAAGGAAAACGGGTGGCCACGCGTGCCTTCCTCTACGCAAATTTTTGCTGCATTCTTGTTTTTTTGTCCAAACTACGAGTACTCAAGTTGCAAACTGAATTCTGCGGGATTCGTCGCGGTAACCAGGAAGGGCCGGATCAGAGTGTCTCCTTATTTGAAGGGCAAATAAGGGGCCCCGTCCGAAGAGCGGGCGGGACCCTCCAAGAAGGAGGGAGCTGTCATAGGGCAAGGGCAAAGTGGTATTATAGTTAATCTGCACTTCCGATGCGTAAGCCTGGCACGAACTATCATTGCAGCACGTGCAGTTTGTGGTTTCCTGCGATGCTTATGGCCTTGCAGATATTTCAGTGTACCCTATGCAGCGACTGGGGAAACAAGTACGTAAACAGATTTACGTAAGTGAAATAAGTAAGTAAGTAAAAGGAATTCCGCAAATGAAATGAGAAATAAGTAAGTACTAGTACTAGTCGACAACACGTGAGTAAAAAATTGAAGAATAAGTAGATAAATGAGGATACCTGATTGGATAAATTGGTGCTAAATAAATTTGGTCGAAAGAATTTTTATTGTGTTGAAATAGAGATAAATTTGGTAAAATAGAGATAAATTTGGTCAAAAGAAATTTTATTGAATTATGATAAAGAAAAAATTGGTCTAAAGAATTTTTATAGTGTGTACAAGAGAAAAAGTTGATTGAAAGAATTTATGTTTGATTGATAACGAAAAAGTATAGAAAAATTGTTTATTGAAAACTTTGTGTATTGAGAATTATTTGTGAATTGAGAATTATTTGGGAGTTGAGAATTATTTGTGAAATTAGAAATAACAGCAATATGTGGTCAATTTTAGCTGTTTTGATAACTGTAATGTGTGTAACAGAAACCTTAAGAAAATTAGAAAATGTAGATGTTGAAATTACTTCAGGAGTATATATACAGAGATTGCCTAATATCAGTTTTTATCAGCAGACTCAACCGATTTTATTTCGTTTTGCGAAACCTAGAAGTTTATTGGAAATAATGAACTGTACTTCCTTTTGTAATTCCAGCAAGTCTATATGTAACGATGCTAATATAGAATATTTAAAAATTAATGAGGTTAACTTTAGGAGATTTGCAAACAATGAACCCATTTTAGCAGATGACGGAGAGTTATTTGATTTTCAATTCGCAACTCGGAACCATGTACCGAGAACATTCACTTCAAATTATGAGATTACAGTCTTAACCCAGCGGATAGTGGAACAGAGACATGTAAGTGTACAAGATTTGACTTTTAAATCACCCTTTGAACACACAACTAGCTCTGCTCGTTGTAATGATAGTCGCTTACCTCTCTTAGTTTTGCTTGATGCTAGGATAAGATATGAGTGGACTAGTGCATTTGCTAATATGTGTCAAAATAAAAAATTGCAATTAGATATAATACCTATGGTAGATTTAGAAAAAGCTCTGAATAGATAACTCTTGCCGAAAGACTTTGTTGCAGTGTTAAAGGCACTTTCATCGTACTACACCCTGCCTTTGATTGAATGCGCGATATCACCGGAAACCAGTATTGTGGGCGTACATGTTCCATTGATTCACCACCACCTGCAGGACCTTCAAGTACGCAAGGTTCTCACACCAAATTATGCATGGAATAACCACACCTGTACTATTGCGATGCCTACCTTTTACGTAGCCATTGCCAAGATTGCATCTCGATGGACAATTTTCTTTCCAAAATGCGACCCCTTCAAAGACGAGCTGTGTTTAATTACTGAGGTCTATGACGACAACGCCCAAGGCATTGCTTGTGTGCAGCAAGTACTAACGGGAGCCACTACGGACCACCTAGCTAACGTGTGCCCGATGGCATGTCAAGAGACAGGACGAGATACCCAATTAGTACTACCAATTGGGATCAACAGGTTTCTAGTAACTCACCCTAAACCGGATTTAAGAGTGAGTTGCCCTAACACCTCGCATCCAGTAACAACCCCTAAATTTATTGGTGCTACGCACATTACCGTGCCTTGCAGTTGTCGATTACAAGACAACAGCACATTAAATTTCATTCCACAATATCCTTGCACCGACAAAGAAGCAACATTATCCAACCCACTATTCCTGCGGCATGGGTCAATCTACAAGGACTTCGGATTCCACCCCATGGTAAAGCCACTCCAAAGTTCACGGATTTGGAAACCTGCCTTAACCAACAATGGTTTCAAGATGCCTATAGCCCATCTACAACCAGTATCGCTTATTACCTCATAACGACTTCCTATGTTTTCTCTATTTCCCTTTTCATCCTTCTCTTTCTATTATTCAAGCGTTCCTCACAACGACTCTCAACACCTAATCTAATTCCTTTTTCTCGGAATTCCTCATTATTGAATTCCACTACCAACGTCAGTCTCAATCCCAGTGTTTCTCATGACCCTATTTCTGAACCTGTAAGAATGATCGTTAGACGACCTGTGCTGCCAACGCCTCGTGGAGCCAATATGGACCTAACCAACAGACCTTTGCCTACGGTGCCTACTCGATCCAGCATCCCTGACGACACCTACTATCTACAACCTCGTCAAGATCCAGAATTGCCTACATACGATCTAGTCGGACCTGCCCAAGTTTCTACAGCGCTACAAACTGGTGGTACATTACGTCAACTACAGCCGCGCCCAATCGCTCCATTAGCAGAAATTTCATTCACCGGATCAACAACTTCATCAGAAGAAACATACATGACGATGTCTGCCCCATCCACCAATTCATCATACGTGCAACTGTGATTTGTGATTTGCAATTTGTGATTAAAAATAATAATGGTGAACTGTTTAAAACTTACGTGCAAATTAACGGACGAAAACCGGAAAACGTTATCACTGCCAACTAAAACAACTGGACTTGACCGTTTGAGCGATAACCGTTTCCGCAGCCCAATACGGAAGTTATTTAGATTAATACTATCGCTATTGTTCGGCAAATGACTCATAGTGGGAACTTTGTATTGTTGTATTGTTGTAAAATAAAACAGAGTGCGTTTAATACATTTGTTGCGTCAAAAGCATACATATTATAGCGAACAATGTTCCCAAGGAAGGGTATCTATTTTATTTTCACAAATGTATCTCTTATCATCTGCGCTAGTAAGAGCTATTTTATCTTGACTTACACTATGTACAGTATGGCGTTTAGCTGTAATTAGGTTTTGATTTCTTACAGCATCCTTATTATCAAACAAACATGCTACATAGTCGTCAAAACAAATTGAATTTTTAACTACATTTTCTAGTACACCTTTAGCTTTTTTAACCGTATCTTTACCTTCAACTCTCACACTGTACATTTTCGATCTCAAACCAATAAATTCTGTGATTATTTTACCGTTGTACTCGTCTTTCATAAGCCCAGGAACTTTCTTGTTCGCCAATGGAATGTTGTAGATATTGTCTTTGGGGTAATCGCTTCTATCAAACAGATTAATGTCTCGTTTCATAATATCATAAATATCGTCGCACGTTATCTCATACAAAAGACTATCCGTATCTGAATACAACAGTTTACAATCTTGATAACTAAAATTACGTAACATATAATTATAATGAAAATCGTATAAACAGGTTTTACTTATATCTAATATGGACATACCTACATATATCGGTTTCTTAAACATAATTTCAAGCTTTGATAATTCTATGTCTACAAGATTTTCGTTAAATATTGTTCGACTGTAAAAATTAGGTTGGGATATGTAGTAGTTAGCTTCATATCTTCCATGCCATCGCGTTACTAATTTAACCACTTTGTGTTTACAAACATTCTCCATGGTTTTACCGAAAACAGCTGGACCAGTTCATTACCAGTCCAGATCAGTTCAAAACCAGTCCAGACCAGTTGATTATATCTGTATATGACAGTTGGCTGTGCCATATGGCTGTAGCAATCTGTTATATTAGGTTTTTTAATGTTTTTCATCTGATTAGGCGTAAACCAGGGTTTTTTCTATTTTAGTCGGGTCCAAACGTATACCCTCGATTCGAAAATAATAGTCTATATATTGTTGTTTCTGTTTCTCGGTTGAACAGCCCGGAGGTCATCCTGATGCCTCTTGTTTAATTTTCAGAAATGTGTATATAAATTCTGTAAACAGACCCGTTCATACCGATGTCCTCTGCTAAGAGCCGCCCTAACCACACATATGACCCCTGTACCAATTAGCGCTCTCTCGTTTTCGGTGTGAATACATATTCCCAGATTGGTGCTTACAGCGAATGTATGACAGAGAGAGAGAACAGCAATTTTTGATTTTCTTTTATTGGTAAAACGGGGGGATATAAATCTTGAGGTGTCAATATAATATATTTAATTAACCCCTCTGCTCCCTGTTCGAGTTGTAGCGTGCAATTTTCATGATCTATGTGTACATCAGGGTAGCCAACTGGAAACTTGTCGTATTTACACACCCACGGATATAAACTGCAGAAATCTTTGTAGTGAATTTTTTCTCCATCGTTTATCTCGTGTTTTAGTTTTATTGCTTCGGTTCTGAAGCAAAAAAAAAATGTCTCTCGCAAACTCAATGGTAGCGATGTAAGGAGGGGGTTATCCTCTAATTCAGTGTGATATCTGAACTGATACCCCCACATTTCAATGACTTCATATTCCAGCGTCTTTAACTTTTTAGTTTTGGATATTGTTCTATCATGGCGATTTTCTAATGTATCTGTTGGATCATCGTGTAGAGGCTCGTTTCGTTTAACAGTCATGCAAACTGGACATCCGTGATAAAAGCAGTCATGAAACTCAAATATTTGTTGGGTTTGTTTACAATACCCGTCAACTTTAAACCCGCCCACACAGGTCTCTCTACCACAAGTCGCGTATTGATAATTATTCGGCGTTGTTTTTCTTTGTGAATCAGCCATTGTAGGGCAATTTTAGACTGGTTATCACTTAATTTGTAACCCCTGCGCGGTATGATTCCTATCGTATTTGGTTTAAGAAAATTGCGGTGATATACTAAATTACATGTCGAGGTAATTGTTGTAGCTTCCAGGAGGGTCTCTACATTACGCCGATCGAGAAACATTTGTCTAAATTTTAAACACCCTGTTTTCAGAATTTTCACATCGGAAATACAATATTTAACTAGTTCTTTTTGCATATCGAATGTGTTGTTTTTGTGTTCATTGTGCCATTTTATATTATCTAATTGCCTGAGTATGATTTTCGTACCGCGCATAATGAGTTTAGGTGTTATATTTAATTTAGAATTAGAAGACTGGTGGTCATACGCCCTCCCGTTGTGAGCCTGCACAACAACTTTTTTAAATTTCTTTCTTAACTCAACTAGTTAAACTGTTCTATTAAAATCAGATACTGCTGCTGTTGCTGGCCGGATATACATCAACATAAATCATATGCGATTTTCTTAACACATTCACGTTTCTGTATTGATGTGAGATAGGTGATTTTCCCGTTGAATACCTCTAAATGGGTTTATTTTTTTTCTCCATTTTTCTTATTAACTCCAATTTGAAATAGAACGTCCAGTTTATTATTAAATTTATTTATTATGCTGTACATACTACAATAGAAGGATGTGGTTTTATCGCTTGTTGATACAAAATACATTCATTAGTTGTGTGTTTGCCATCATGGAGTGTGAAATTATGTTTCGCATCAATATAAACGATGGTCAAGAATTTTCATTTCCCGAGCACCTCATAATTCAATATGGCGACCAGGTTTTCGTGCAATTTACCGTTGATAATAACATTTTTTCGGCTCCTATTAAACTACCTCATTTTGCCGAATCTGGGGATGTCCTGCAGATATCTATTTATAAAAACCAAAATTGTATTGGCTATATCAACTATTTTTTATATGAGTACATTTTCGAAAGCTTTTTGTATCATGAAAATGTATTTGGGTTGTTTGCAAGAGGTACATTTGGTACAATTATTTACGATGTAAATCTTGAAGATGGGTATTTTATATCAAACCTGGGTAAATATTTTTTATTTTATTCTCTAAATTGGTTAACTATTGTTCTTATTACAGATCCCGAGGAGTGAATCTCTCTCTTTTTCTGCTAGGTAATAAAACACAATAACATGGAATTATACAGTAATTACCATTGTAAATAATATTCAAACTATTGCTACTGCCGTTACCACCTAGGTACATTCTGGTTTTCTAACTTGGTTAAGTTCCTGAGGGGTGAACCTCACTGCTTAATGTAAGTAATAAAACACAACAGCATTGATTCAATATTTATTTTTTTAATTATAAATTTTTGTGAGGGTTATCCTAAAACAATAAAAACAACATTTAATATAGTGGATATGTATTTTTAAAATTGCTTACCTCTTTGTATATAAATTATCCTGTTACTAATATTCATCCACACCCTCAAATGGGGCGGCCACGGTTGACCCCCCGAGGGTGTGGATAGGTTTACTGGTACTAGACCAGGCTTCACCTCAGATCCCGCAGGTATACACATTAATGCAACCCAGCGCTATACGAACAAATTGTTAAAAATTGTTCATCCTTTGAATCATTTACTTACGTTTTCAAATAATTGGGGATATCGCCCCCTCACATGAAGATACACTCGATTGCACACTAAAATTATAATATAAATTAATAATACAAAAAATTGTGAATAGATATTTTTTCTTACATTCGTCCGAAATGTTTGCCTGCATTTTGGATAATAAACGAAATATGCGCTTTGTTAGAAACCACAAATTAGGTTCGCGGTTTCTGTAGATAACATATTATTTGAAATTTGTTTGCTGGTGCATTCATACAGTAGGTTATATTTTATACTAATGTGTATTACTACTGCAAAAACATGCCTGTTCCCACCGATCTTCTCACAGAACATATGTTATATTGTAAAACACACAGTTATTATTTTTCGCATGGGTCAATTTGTCCTGGGTGCAATGGTGAAAAATAGTTGTAGGTAACGTATTTTAAAAACATTCTGTATTTATGTTGCACGCGCATGCATCTTCCTGTGTGATTAGCTGCTGATAACAACTAAAAACAGCGGATGCTTAATATTGCGTCTAATTAATAATATTGCGTAGATTGGGTGTGCCCCCTTTCGCTGCTCTTTAGGGGTGCTAATAATATTGCTGTTGGTGTTGTATGTCTTTTCGCCCTCATACAATACTCTTTGTATCCCATAGTCTTCTTCTTGTTGCAACACCCTAAAATATTTGTTTGTTATTTTATTCTATAATCTGTTATATTGTTGTCTTGTTTACAGGTACATCCTCGGATTCTAATATCTGAATTGGTTGTGATAGCACCCGCCGCAACTGCTTGTGGGGATTATTTTCTGGGATTTGGCTAAAATGATTTAATAATTTATGTGAATACAGCTATCAGATTACTTTGTGTTATATGTTTTGATTTGATTTGTGTGGGTGAAAACTGCATATTTATTATGAACAGGTAATAAACAACTCAAACTAATAATTTATGCGAATACAGCCATCAGATTATTTTCATAAATGTAACATTTTAATCTCTGTTTGACCCGCGCTAGTGGTGTCACAATAAACTGCATTATTTTCTATGTACTATTTTTTGTGTTGTGCGGGGTTTTTGTTATATATATATATAAATAAAATGTATGTTATATGTGTTTTTGATTTGATTTGTGTGGGCGAAAACTGCATATTAATTAATGAACAGGTAATAAACCACTCAAACTAATAATTTATGCGAATACAGCCATCAGATTATTTTCATAAATGTAATATTTTAATCTCTGTTTGACCCGCGCTAGTGGTGTCACAATACTCTGCATTATTTTCTATGTATTATTTCTTGTGTTGTGCGGGGTTTTTGTTATATATATATCAATAAAATTTATGTTATATGTGTTTTTGATTTGATTGTGTGGGCGAAAACTGCATATTAATTAATGAACAGGTAATAAACCACTCAAACTAATAATTTATGCGAATACAGCCATCAGATTACTTTCATAAATAGAATTCGTGTTATATGTTTTTGATTTGATTTGTGTGGGCGAAAACTGCATATTAATTAATGAAGAGGTAATAAACACATCAAACTAATAATGTATGCGAATACAGCCATCAGATTATTTTCATAAATGTAACATTTTAATCTCTGTTTGACCCGCGCTAGTGGTGTCACAATAAACTGCATTATTTTCTATGTATTATTTCTTGTGTTGTGCGGGGTTTTTGTTATATATATATATATATATATATATCTAATAAAATTTGTGTTATATGTGTTTTTGATTTGATTTGTGTGGGCGAAAACTTCATATTAATTAATGAACATGTAATAAACAACTCAATGCGAATACAGCCATCAGATTATTTTCATAAATGTAACATTTTAATCTCTGTTTGACCCGCGCTAGTGGTGTCACAATAAACTGCATTATTTTCTATGTATTATTTCTTGTGTTGTGCGGAGTTTTTGTTATATATATATATATATATATATATATATATATATATTAAAGGTAAACATTTCAGGGTGTCATACCGCTTAATAAATTTGAAGATTTCTTCAACTGGTTGAAGAACATCTTGAAGGGCGTTTGGGGTTGGACGACGTTTCGACGAAATCACATTCGTCATTTTCAAGTCCTTATAGTCCTGGTTTGGCTTCTAGTTATGCGGCAACACGACGGACTGTCAACTTGATGTACAGCTGTTGACAGTCCGTCGTGTTGCCGCATAACTAGAAGCCAAACCAGGACTATAAGGACTTGAAAATGACGAATGTGATTTCGTCGAAACGTCGTCCAACCCCAAACGCCCTTCAAGATGTTCTTCAACCAGTTGAAGAAATCTTCAAATTTATTAAGCGGTATGACACCCTGAAATGTTTACCTTTAATACATATCAGCCGCGAAAACCTTCGTAATATTAATATATATATATATATATATATATATATGTTTTCTGCACAAGTCGAGATCTTTTAGTGATAAATAGCATACAAGTGGAGATCCGTTTGAACAAGTCGAGATCCAAATTGGATCTCGCCTTGTTTCTATGTGTATCTCGTGTTTTTCCAATTAATCCAAGTGTGGGTAGTGTGCCTGTAAATTTTTGTTCGGATCTCATTTTGCCCATTTTTATCAATTTTTATACAGAAATAGTTCAACAAATGCGCTAAAGAGGGCGCTCCATAAGTTATACAGTATTTGACATTTTATGCACAATCTGAGATCCTGCATAGTTGGCAACGTCGCGTCGCTATTTATAACTTGCACGAATGAGCCAAGGCGAGTATTTCCTAGTAATGGGTAAATACGGAATATTTTAAAATATTTAAGTTGCATTTTATTAATGTTTGTTGTTTCAATTTATTTTTATGGGAGACTTTGAGCAACATCATGTCTACATATACACAAACAAATCAATAGTTTTGTGGAGGTATGTTGATGATGTCTTTGCAATTTGGCCATATAGTATTGATGATATATTTCTTGAACATATTGACAATAAAAAAATATCAAATTCACATTAGAAGCATAACAAAACAATCAATCACTTTGTTCTGATACACTAATGACGCCAACAACAAATACTTTTGAAACCGCAAGAAAACCAACACCAATAGGTTCCTACATTTTAACTCCAACCATCACAAAAACACAAAGACAGATGTTGTAAAAAGCCTTTACGATAAAGCCAAGGTTGTTTGATCTAATAATAAAATCTTCAAAATAAAGAAAAAATTTATTACACATGTTTTAAATGATAACGGTTATTCCGAGACTCTTGTTCGGAACATTTTTGATATACGAAACAATAACACGCATGTACAGAAAAATGATACTCCAAAATACAACACTCTTACTATACCTTATATTCCAGGCATGTCTGATAAAATTAAACGAATTGGAAATAGATTTAGTTAGGACGGTATTCAGAACTATGAATACCTTACAAAAACGAAACCGTTCAACGAAGAACAACATTCAAAGAAATGCATGTACAGTCGCGGAATTAAAAATCCGGACGGGTCTTACAGATGATTTTTGTAATTTTTGGGTAATGTAATTACTTGCATTTTTTGTTCGACTCTTAAATGAGGCATCCTGTCATATACGAGTAATTATTTTGATTTTCACTAATTTCACCACGTAACGTGATAAGTAAAGTAAGATATACACTGAATCATTTTAAGTGTCCGGATTTTTAATTCCGCAACTGTACATATAATAGAACTTTTATCAAATCCTTTTGAAAGAAATCCTCGGACACGTCAATTTTTATTTTAAATATAACATATTTTGCTGTAATTGTTACTTTTAGATTGTCTTTTGTTTTTGAGTTATGACGTTAGCGATACTTTTTTTTAATGGAAACCCTAAATTTTTATGGTGGATTTGGTCAGAGCATGAAATTCTAAGACTAAATACGCTAAAAAAGTATGATATGTACTCTATTTTAAAATTTTCGAGATCATCGTACAGTGACCACATCCCCTCAATACTAAAATTTCAATTCGTTCTTTTTCACTCAAATATCGCAAAATTATTTATTTAATTAAGAGCACACAACAAAAACATATAAACAAACTATGAAGAACTGTCATAATTTTAGGACTAAGTCATTGTTTCATGGCTACTTGATTTTTATTCGATTTTTGTTTTAATACTTTAAAGCGATTTTCTCGAAAATTTCAGTATTCCGTGTGAATGCAAGAAATACTATATCGGTGAAACAGCAAGGTCTTTAGAAGTTAGGATTAAAGAACACCAAAATTTGATTAAGAAATACCAGATTGACATATCTAAAATAGCAGATCATGCTTGGAATAACAACCACAAAATACATTGGCATAACACAAAGATGTTATTTAAGGAATCGATATTAACTAGACGTGAAATTAAAGAAGCTGTGTATATTTTACTGAACAAAGACGAATGCTTGTCCACACACAATCAGTTGATTTAAGTAATGGTTGGCTATCCATTCTTAAAGATGTAATCAAGTAGGCGGCTGTCAGTGTCACACTGTTTTATTGGGGAGGTTAGTTGCACTTTGCTAGATCTCCAATAAAATAAGCTAAGCTCTCATAGTTAATTTAACAGTTAATTGTTGTAAATGGAAGTAGATTTTTCTTCCGAAACGTTCTAATATTGTTATTTTGTGGTGTGGCAAAATACGTAAAAAAGCAGCACGATTACTATTAATATTATGTTATGTGTACCTACACAACGGAAAATTTTAATTTCGGATTATTTTTAGTAGATTCAACCATTTTTGGGAACTTTTTCAATTGAAATCGAAAGCTTAAAAATGTGCATTGAGGCGTATTTTGTTCCAGAGTGCCTTTAATCAAAGAGGACACTCGATAACCTTTTTATTACTATACGATTTAAACAAAATTAATAGTTGGCTGTTGGAGATCATCATTGCTATTTGGAAGCAATTTCAAATATTTTTTTCGCTTTTGGTTAAACCGGAAGTACATTATGCATTTTTAGGTTATATTTTTAAATCCTTCATCTTTTTCTCTTGTATGTATAGAATTTCAGTGGGATTCTATAAAAAGTTTTGCCCAAAATCGCATCTAAGGATTGGTAATTTTATTCGGTTATACAGACAGCAAGCACCGTAGATCCAATAAATAGCTCAACATGTTCACAGTTTTGTACAACACACGCCTCTGATCTCTTTCGGAGTTCTTGGTTGGTTTCTTTGCCTTTCTCATTGGGTGATAACTGAGCGCATCTGATTTTATTTTCTAAATAATCTAGATTAAAATAGAAAAAATCCGAAGGTGTGAGATCAGGTGATCTTGGAGGCAATTCCACAGGCCCCTTGTTGCCATTAACGCATCATTGGGGTATTCCCAAACAATAAAGGCGGAACGGACGCTCAGTGCAATCGTACTGGTAAAATCTCATAAATGGGACGATCGCACCTGATTTTTCAAAGTGGTAGTATAACATAGTAAAAGAGAAAGTAAGCCACAAAAAAAATCAGAAATCTCAGTTATAACAATACGAAATAAATGGACGTGAGTACGTGTAAGTGTATTGCAGCGTAAGCCACGCTGAGAGGCGACCTTATCGAATTTAAATAATCTGAAGTAACCACATAAAGATGTTTAGGAGATGAACAAAAAATGAAAAGGGCAGGGAGCTAGATACCAACATGGTAAAGACAATTTTCGGAAGGAGAAAAAAAATAATCAGGTACCCAGACCAAAATAGACAACCAAACCAGGAAAATGAAGTAAACATAGGCGATTGAGAAGTTGTAAAAATATGATGAAGGAAATTATGGAACAAATGTAAGAAATATGTAAAAAATTAAAAATTAAGAGGAGAAATCAGGAAAAAGGAGCTGAGACGGGAAAAATTAAAATTGCAATTAGCAGAGAGGATAGAAAAGTTAGAGGCAGTAATAAACCAGTTCCTAAGCAGGGAACTAGGAATACAAACAAATGTTAAAAATGTGAACATCATAGGCAAGAGAAAAACAGGGGGAAATAATTAGTATAGAGATGGAATTCTAAGACAAAGAACAACAGGTTATATAAGATAAAAATAATCCCAAGGGAAAGAAGAATACATCGATTATGAAATGACGTTAGTAGAAAGAAACATGCAAGCGTAAATCAGAAAAATAGAAAGAGAAGAGCAAAAAAAAAACAAATCAAGGTGGGATATAAGAAGATAACAATGAATGGGCCCTATTTAAATAGGGCGAAAATGATGACGAAGTTGTAAAAGTCAATGTTCTGAAAAACAAATAAGGAGACCGAATTCAGGCAGCTGCCAAGAGAATGCGACAAATGCAAAGATAACTGACCTGAATACGGAAAAGGAAAACATGTGCAAAAGCAGAAGCCTTAAAATAGGAAACTGGAATATTAAAAGAATAACTGGAAAGTAAGAAAGGCAACGGATTAAATAAGTAAGTATGGACTCGCGCTCACTCCAACTCAAAGTACAAATTTTGTCGCAAACCCAGTGGATCCTAAATAACTCATTATTTAAGAAATTGCGATTACACTCACCCAAAATTAACAGCATAACCACTTTTTCAAATCTGCAGTAGTTCCGTGGCTATCCCTACTTCCATTTTTTAAACTGCTAACTTGAGTACTTAGAAATCTACCCGCATAAAAATGTTATACGTACATAAAAACGAATTAAAAAACAAAAGCTACATGCACTTTCGGTTAAACCAAAAGTGACTAATATAAGATGCAACTGAATAGATGATTTCATTTTGAAAAAAATAATTCAACGTTTTTCTTTTGTAAATCATAAAAAAAAGTTGTCGACTATTTCTTCTTTCGTTGAAGCAACTGTACTATAACACGTTTAATGACAATTTGTAAAAATAACAGGCGAACTTTAAGAGATTTTTCTGTGAAACTCTTTACGGACATTCAAAGAAACTTTCTTATTGGAAGTGAATATTTCTTTACCGGAAACCTTCCAAATGAACATTTTTCAAAGTGAAGCTTTCGAGGCTGCTCATAACTAGCATTTCCATTTGGACAAAATAAAAATTATAGTTATTTATATATTAAGAGCATAATGGCCAGATTATAGCACACGGTACATACAACGTTTTATTTTTGTTTGGTTATCGAAATGGAAAAAAATTAAGAATTCGGTATTTTGGGCACAGGCTGGTGCTGTGCATTTTTGGTGTGCTGTGATTTCTTTGTAGGTTGTTGATATTGCAATCTTAGATTGTTGGATTGTTAATATCTGTTTTACTGATTACCAATTTTATAGACTTTCGGGCCATAAAAACCATATTCAGCCGGCAGTCGAGGGCCAGTAAACAATGTTCTGGATAAAAAATTAAATTAAATGAGGAGCATCCGTGCAAAACCGGCTATATCCATTTTCGTAAAATGTTGGGAAAATGGCAAAAACTTCCCGTTTCCTGGCCTTTACAGATAAAAAAAATGTCTTGTGGGCATTAATGTACTTGATTGATGGGACATATTTTCATTTTCAAAAACGTTTGCTTCAAAATCCGTTAATAAATGTGGTAGAAAACTTTATTTTTCAAAAATAATGACAAAATATATCTATAAACTACAAAATAACGCGCATTCTTAGTTAAAAAAATTAAACAAAATAAAAAAGTTAACTTATATTAATACGACAGGATCTTCATAACGGCAATCGGATATAGCCAGGTTTGCTGAAAAAACGTGGATTTTGCCGGTTTTGCTCTAAAACCTGCTTTTCAAATGTAATTTTAACATTGATATAGCCGGTTTTGGACAAAATCACTTTAGTTGTCGATAGATCTGAAGCTAAAGGTGCAAAATCGAGAAAAAAACGACAACTCGAAAAACAAATGGATATAGCCGGTTTTGCATGGATGACCTTCAAACATAGTATTATGTCTTTAAGGAACCGAAACTGTGAAAATACAGCAGTACTGTAGTCTACATATTAATATAAGAAAAATTTCTTACAACTACTTGTTTTTATAAGTGCTGTATACGAATACTTTAATATATATCCAAGTCTATTACTTAAAAACATTTAAATGATTTTCTCACATCATCAGGCATTCTGTTTTTTATGGGAAATTTTATTTCGAATATGAGTTTCAAAAGACTACAACATAATAAATGGTCGTTCCACTGCTAGAATAGTTACGTGCATAAGCAAAACTTTTCGCAAGCATTCCTCTTTTATGATTGCTTTCTTATCCAAGAGGTATGGCAACCTTGGAGGATCTCATCTTATGCTACGTACATCACCATATACACCTCCGGACCTCTACTTGTATATAATTTATCACGGATCTCAATTTGTTTACATTATATCACGAATGAGTCAAGTGCTGAAATTGTTTCCCCTCTCCGTGGTTACGGATTAAGTAACGGATTAGGCAATCGTTTGTGGAAAATATACTCAGCAAAGTCGTTCTGTTGTGGTGGATCTCGGGTAGTCCAACATTTATCCCGGATCTCCACTTGATACAAAAACAGATATATATATATATATATATATATATATATTGTCACTTCCGGCATATAGAAGAGGCTTCCTAACTTCCAAGTGATTCCAATTGTATATTCCTACAAATTTGTTACAAATGTAGTTAGGGGGACCTCCTAAACCCGAATGTCAAAAGAGGGGAAACGATTATTGACTTTTATATGGTCATATATATAGCATACGAAAAATACGAAGTGACTTCCAAAAAATATATATTTTAAGAGGCTGATACGTCGTTGCTACTTCCTGCGACGTTGCCAAATCTCTGGAAGTCACTAGTATACTATGCATATCTACGATACATGACAATTCTTAATATATAGGCTCCTTGGGCTTAAAAACATTTATCGGTTGCAGGATATTAATCCCTTGTTTACATATACAAAAGTAGGCTGGTAACTAAATCATAACTGATCTGTACGGTAATAGTCCATTACCGTACATGGCAACCATAACCATACAGCAACCGATAAACTATTGAACAAATCACGGATGTTATGAATCATAACAGCCTCAGATGTTTTAAAATCCTCGCTCTGCGAGCTCGGATTTCAATACAACATCTGCGGCAGTTATGATACTCATAACATTCCTAGATATGTTAATAGCTATTACTGCCTGTTCGTCTTACACAAATTGGGCGTAACCCCTAACGGTGGGTCTGCTGCCGCTACGAACGCGTAGACAATGTCTATAACAAGATTGTCCGGCCGGCGCTACAATAAGCCAAGTCCTCGTCTCGAACTCACCAAACCGCCAATTTATCCAGGTGAAGTTTTTAATAAACTGCAAGTGCACAAAAATGCCTCCTCGTCGAAAAAGGCACCTCTTTCACGAGAGATGCCGTAATGATTTAGGATTCGTGCGAGAGCAAGCTACGTGCTCCGGAATGAAACCCCGCTGATCATAATTTTTATTGTAATATAATGTTGTGGTAGCTCCACTTTTGACTATCTATTACTTATGCAATTACTCAATGCTTTATATGTCTATTTTAATTTAGTATTGGCCCTATTAATTCTTTTCAAATCAATTTTTACTTTTAACTAAATATTACAATTGTTAATGGAGATAATTACATCAAATTAATTTAAGAAAAGCTTGATTTTTATGTAGTATGAATAAAAATCATATTGTCGTAATATATAATTTAATGAATAATATACGTTTCGCTAATACTATTAGCTTCTTCAGTATTTAGGTTACAATTATAATGATATGAAAATTGCCATGCTGAAATAAGAAAAACCCACATTTAGATAAGCGAACACATAAAATTAAAGTTTACTTGTGTACTTACTTGTATTATGGAAGTTAGATAAAATTATATTACCACAAATTATAGTTACAAAACATTTTAAAAAGACGATACAGGGAAATTAACATTTTCCACAATTTAAAATTTATTAAACGAAACATTACATATTGATGCAAGCACGTACATATGAGAATGCAAGGCTGTTCCTTATTTGTTATCAGTAAAGTTGCTATTATATGGCAAATGCATATTTTCTATAACTGATATGCCGGCGAAACTTTTTGCTAATGTATACTAATTATGTTAAATCAAATAGTTTAAGCCAAGTTTCATTTTGCATATTTTTCATATTTATACGTTTTTGAGCATACTTTCTGGATTTTGCATATTTGGTTATATTTAACAATAATTTGTAATGTATTTGTAACTTTTTTGAGATTTTTTTGTAAAATTTACAATTTTATTAAATTTATGAATTGAACTGAACTGCCAGCAACTCACACTTTTCCCATAGAAGCAATGTATTAGGAATCAGCCAACATAGAATCCATTTCAAGAGTCAAACTTCCGAGTGGTGGGTGAATAATAGTCTGGTGGGGTTAGGGAAAATCTCATTTTTAAGTTGGCTTGCAACGTTAATTTTCGTTGACAATCCATGTTTATATAGTCAAAGGTTAAAATGAATGAGATCTTTGAATAAAAATTAGAGACATAAATATACTCATACAAAATAATAAATTTTTTTACATTATTTAGAATACTTCTACTTATTAAAAAAAAATTAGAGCATATTTTGAGACTGGGTGCATATAGTCAACCAAATGTATGCATATATATGCGCATATTTTCGTACATTTGAGTACCTACATATAATTATCAGCTTTAGTTATCAGTAATGCTCAGAGTATAAAATTTGAAATTGTTATTTGACATGTACAGGGTCGTATTTATTTAAAAATTATGACATTTTACAAAGTAAAGCCAAGTTCGAATATAATTTTATTTTAATGATAATAGCAGAATATAAATTATGATATAAATTAAATAGGCTGTGATAAATAGAACTTAGGTTTTCAATAGCAGTTTTATCATTTATAGCCGTAGGACTTCGTTGTATTTCAAATATTTCCAAATCTAACAGTTTCTTTAAATTACTCTCTTTATGTAAGACTTTTGGTGTATTAAAATTAAATTTGTGGTGATTTTTTGTGGCGTAATCAGTTAAAGCAGTTTTTTTGTTTGAGGGGGATACATTATTGATTTTTATTAAATATTTATGGATTGGCCAACATAAATATTCAATAAAAATCAATAATGTATCCCCCTCAAACAAAAAAACTGCTTTAACTGATCACGCCACAAAAAAATCACCACAAATTTAATTTTAATACACCAAAAGTCTTACATAAAGAGAGTAATTTCAAGAAACGGTTAGATTTGGAAATATTTGAAATACAACGAAGTCCTACGGCTATAAATTATAAAACTGATATTGAAAACCTAAGCTCTATTTATCACAACCTATGTAATTAATATCATATTATACAATCGAATAATTTTTCTCATAATTTATATTTTGCTATTATCATTAAAATAAAATTATATTCAAACTTGGCTTTACTTTGTAAAATTTCATAATTTTTAAATAAATACAACCCTGTACATGTCAAATAACAATTTCAAATTTTACACTCTGCGCATTACAAATAACAAATAAGGAACAGCCTTGCATTCTCATATGTACGAGTTTGCATCAATATGTAATGTTTCGTTTAATAAATTTTAAATTGTGGAAAATGTTAATTTCCCTGTATCGTCTTTTTAAAATGTTTTGTAACTATAATTTGTCGTAATATAATTTTATCTAACTTCCATAATACAAGTAAGTACACAAGTAAACTTTAATTTTATGTGTTCGCTTATCTAAATGTGGGTTTTTCTTATTTCAGTATGGCAATTTTCATATCATTATAATTGTAACCTAAATACTGAAGAAGCTAATAGTATTAGCGAAACGTATATTATCCATTAAATTATATATTACGACAATATGATTTTTATTCATACTACATAAAAATCAAGCTTTTCTTAAACTAATTTGATATAATTATCTCCATTAACAATTTTAAACTTTTAAATTATATATCAATTTACTTAATACTTTAAAACTAAATATTACAATTGAAACAATCAGGGTGGGTTCGCCAATCCAGTTATCTATTAATTTAAATCAAAATTTTATTATGCTTCTATGATTGCTAAATGACAACAACTGTCAACTTGACTTTCAAATTCAATTTAACCAAGAATTGACAATTATACTCTATACCGACATATCCATTAATCAATTCGCTAAAGTAAGTACTGTATTATGTTTATTTCATTCTTTCTTTTATTGTTCGTTATTCAAACTGCTTTTTTATAAATAATTTAAAAACAAACCTAAACACTTCTCAAGTTTTCACTGCAAGTTTCCAAATATTACAGCTTCCAATGTCCACAGCTCCTGATGTTTACAGTCTGCAACGCCCACAGCTCATTTCTCCAATAGTCAAAGCTACGACGCCCCGTAATCCTTCAAACCACATCCAACCTGTCAAAACCCCAACTGTCCGTAGAATCCGGTCCTGCTCTTTTCATCAACGTCACCGCTACGCCAACAGACTCCTGGTAAGTTTCAGTATTATTGATGATCCCAAACTAATCTTCTTTATTCCTCAGCTAGTACTTTGTATCCAACAACACCCATAGAAACTGTCCAAATCAAGCAGCTACCTCTTATAACTTACTTCTAAACGATTGACTTTTCTTCTATGTAATCACTAACTTCAGTAATGAATATCAATTATATCTTACATGTATCAATAAATCCAAATCCATTCAATTATTGTAGTATTCTTGTTATTTGCATTCAATTAACGGTATTGCACAATCTCTTCACCGATTGTATGGTTCCACTAAATCCAATATTACCTTTTCATATTTTTATCACGTATATTTGTTAATAGCCTCTTTAATTGTATTTCACCAACAATCATACTAAATAAGGCATAATTTGAAACTTTTTATTATAAAAATGAGGTTCTTCAAAATTCTGTATACATTATTTATAAATTTGTTATCACTGTTTTAACAAACTTTTATCTCTGGTAGTTACTATTACTCCTGCCTTCTTAAAAATATAAAATGTCCTAATTATTTACATGCTACAATTCCTTATTACTAAAGCAAGCATACCTACTTGTCAAAATAACCTTAATTTACACTTTTTATCATGGTTGAACTCACCCATCAATATTAAATATTCAATTTCTATTTTATTTATCAAATTACATTAATAATTGTCTCAATTTTAATATTCATCGTTCATTTTTATAATTAACACCCGTCTTATTCAAAAACCCTCAACATTTGATTGTATTAATCTTCCAAATGTATCATATTTTTATTATTATTTAACCACTATAACAAATAGGGTAGTTGTATCATAACAACAGATATTATTTTCATGTAAAAATGTAGGTATTTTTTAAATTAATGTAGGTATGGTAATATGCAATTAAAAATAATTCAAGTTGTTAATAATTACAACCTAATTTATTGTATTGTAAGTCATATGTCATCTCGATTGAGTTTGGTAAGATTATACAGGTTGGTCCAATAGTGTGACGGTCTTCTTAAGCGCCTATACCATACAAGATAACAAGTTTCTGTAAATCGGCGTCTAAACTGTACACTAGGATGCATTTTAGCACAATATTTTTAAATATGCACGGTGCGTCAGAAATGTTTGCAGCGTTGGGATAGTTCTTTTTTAATGAAGCATCCTGTATATTTTTGAATTTTTGTTGAGATTCTAAACTAATTTTGCATAACGTGACCCAAACCTAAAGAGTCAACGGTTGCTAATATACAGGGTGATTCAAAAATGGCACATTTCCTCTGGATGGGTTGTTGGGAACTACTAGCGGAGTACGGGAAAAATAACAAAAAAAATCTTTACAATCATTCCTCTGAAATATTAACAGCTGAGATGCATTTTGCAGTAAGCTATTTACCAATATTTATTAAAAATTCAACTTTTGAATCGAAGATTATTATTGTTATTAATCATCCCAATTCAAAAAACTGACAGTTTCATCACACTTACCTAAAATTTTAGTTTTCAAAACTTCAGTTTTTGGTGCCTAGTTTTGAAAACTAAAATTTTAGGTAAGTTTGATGAAACTGTCAGTTTTTTTAATTGGGATGTTTAATAACAATAATAATCTTCGAATTAAAAAGTTGATGTTTTCAAAAATATTGGTAAATAGCTTGTTTCAAAATGCATCTTTAGCTGTTAATATTTCAGAGGAAGACCAAAAGAATCTTTATGTGGCTCGGCTGTACTTAACCGTCCAGCCACGCCACATAAAGTATAACTTTTGCTCCTAATAACATAATATACTATTATACGCGACTTCGAAAAAAATCGTCAGCCGCTACACGCGCCGGCGCCGGCGGTCAAACACCAATTTTTGGAAACTTTCTTAAACTGGCCAAGCAACCCGCCAGCAACCTTCAGAAAAATACTGCATTCAGCAGATGACTTCATTGCTCTTAATGTTTATAAATTCATATTGAGTTCATTATGTAAATTGAGATAATTACAGAGCGCATTTAAAAATTTTAACAAGCACTTTTGCTAATTATTTGTAGCAATTTTAATCTTATTTGGGAATACAGAATCCTGTTTGTCGGTTATTTATTATAAATCCATTACATGCAAAAAAAGAGAATTTGTTGTTACAGAGTGTTCAGGACACCATAATACACGTATTATACAAATCTGAGCAATTCAGCGTGGGCTTTATCAATTATTTTTCTTACATTTAATATAACGGATTACTAATACGGCAATTTTTGTTATTTGTTTATACTTAAGCGCCCGCTGCAACACGATGATAAGACGGCAGAAAATAGCTTACAAGTTCAAATAGCGTCGCATTTATTTAAATCTATAAAAAATAATCGCAATCATCTGATTCTCGTTTTCTAGGCTTTTTACATTTATTTTTGTTGTTATCGTAAAACCGTTGCTAACATCTTATAAATTTGCTACAAAAAAGGCGACAACATTCTAAAGAGAATCTACACAGTAGAAAACCATTTTCAAACTTGAAAAACTCCGAGGCGTCAATTTATTGTAGAAAAAAATAATAAATATTTGAAGTGAATAAATATTCTTACTTGCTCTATTTGCAAACTGTTAGGAATAATTCATTTGATACTTTGAAAAGTTAAAAAATACGAGTTAAGTTTCTAGTTGGAATGGAGATTTTAAGTACCATTTCACAATTAATTTCCATAAAATTTATTGCTCTGTATGTTCAAAAGTGAAAACTGTAATCATAATTCAAACTTGTATCATTGAAAAATAAAAATGTACTGCATACGACAGCGAATGAAATCTCATCACATCATTGTCAGAAGTATAAAATGTTTGTTTAGGTTACAGTCACGTTCATTTCGTCAGACGCCACACTCGACCTGATTATCTACCTGGAGTGCACGACCTTGGACTTAGAATTTGCGTGCTGTTGCCACGAATTGGAAGTAACAAAGTTCAGTCTAGTATTCGGAAGTGCCTTCGTGATAACAGTATCTCTGTAAATACGCGCTTAAGGCGACTTCAGCGCCTGCGATATATGGTTGAACTAAAAGGTCTCGCTGAGGATACAGAAGGGTTAAATCACTTCCAGAAGAAAATTTACTATATGAAAGGTGGAGCCATCTGTGTTCAATTAACCAAATTTGAAGTCTTTTCGTTGTGACTTCCGCAAGCGGAAGTCATAACGTTATATATGAAGTGACAACGTTTTCGGTATATCTGTTCTGGAAGTGACAACTTAACACGTATCAATATATATATATATATATATATATATATATGTTTTCTGCACAAGTCGAGATCTTTTAGTGATAAATAGTATACAAGTGGAGATCCGTTTGAACAAGTCGAGATCCAAATTGGATTTCGCCTTGTTTCTATGTGTATCTCGTGTTTTTCCAATTAATCCAAGTGTGGGTAGTGTGCCTGTAAATTTTTGTTCGGATCTCATTTTGCCAATTTTTATCAATTTTTATACAGAAATAGTTCAACAAATGCGCTAAAGAGGGCGCTCCATAAGTTATACAGTATTTGACATTTTATGCACAATCTGAGATCCTGCATAGTTGGCAACGTCGCGTCGCTATTTATATCTTGCACCAATGAGCCAAGGCGAGTATTTCCTAGTGATGGGTAAACACGGAATATTTTAAAATATTTAAGTTGCATTGTATTTATGGGAGACTTTGAGCAACAACATGTCCACATATACACAAACAAACCAATAGTTTTGTGGAGGTAGGTTGATGATGTCTTTGCAATTTGGCCATATAGTATTGATGATATATTTCTTGAACATATTGACAATAAAAAAATATCAAATTCACATTAGAAGCATAACAAAACAATCAATCACTTTGTTCTGATACACTAATGACGCCAACAACAAATACTTCTGAAACATCAGCATACCGCAAAAAAACCAACACCAATAGGTTCCTACATTTTAACTCCTACCATCACAAAAACACAAAGACAGATGTAATAAAAAGCCTTTACGATACAGCCAAGGTTGTTTGATCTAATAATGAAATCTTCAAAATAAAGAAAAAATTTATTACACATGTTTTAAATGATAACGGTTATTCCGAGACTCTTGTTCGGAACATTTTTGATACACGAAACAATAACACGCATGTACAGAAAAATGATACTCCAAAATACAACACTCTTACTATACCTTATATTCCAGGCATGTCTGATAAAGTTAAACGAATTGGAAATTTAGTTAGGACGGTATTCAGAACTATGAATCCCTTACAAAAACGAAACCGTTCAACGAAGAACAACATTCAAAGAAATTAATGTACATATAGTAGAACTATTATCAAATCTTTTTGAAAGAAATCCTCGAACACGTCAATTTTTATTTTAAATAAGACATATTTTGCGGTATTTGTTACTTTTAGATTGTCTTTTGTTATTGAGCTATGACGTTAGCGATACTTTGTTTAAATGGAAACCCTAAATTGTTATGATGGATTTCGACAGAGCATGAAATTCTAAGACTAAATACGCTAAAAAAGTATGATATGTACTCTATTTTGAAATTTTCGAGAACATCGTATACATCAATACTAAAATTTTAATTCGTTTTTTTTCACTCAAATATCGCAAAATTATTTATTTAATTAAGAGCACACAACAAAAACATATAAACAAACTATGAAGAACTGTCATAATTTTAGGACTAAGTCATTGTTTCATTGCTACTTGATTTTTATTCGATTTTTGTTTTAATACTTTAAAGCGATTTTCTCGAAAATTTCAGTATTCCGTGTGAATGCAAGAAATACTATATCGGTGAAACAGCAAGGTCTTTAGAAGTTAGGATTAAAGAACACCAAAATTTGATTAAGAAATACCAGATTGACATATCTAAAATAGCAGAACATGCTTGGAATAACAACCACAAAATACATTGGCATAACACAAAGATGTTATTTAAGGAATCGATATTAACTAGACGTGAAATTAAAGAAGCTGCGTATATTTTACTGAACAAAGACGAATGCTTGTCCACACACAATCAGTTGATTTAAGTAATGGTTGGCTATCCATTCTTAAAGATGTAATCAAGTAGGCGGCTGTCAGTGTCACACTGTTTTATTGGGGAGGTTAGTCACACTTTGCTAGATCTCCAATAAAATAAGCTAAGCTCTCATAGTTAATTTAACAGTTAATTGTTGTAAATGGAAGTAGATTTTTCTTCCGAAACGTTCATGTTATAAAATTGTTATTTTGTGGTGTGGCAAAATACTTAAAAAAGTAGCACGATTACTATTAATATTATGTAATGTGTAAGGTCTACACATTACCCTTTTGCCGTGACGTCAGAAATAACAAAACAGCGTTAAAAACGTACGTCTTGTATTAGAGTCAAATTTAAAAAAATCGTATTTAGATCATAGATTAGTTGACATCAGAATTTTACATAATTATATGTCATCCACATTGTCAAAGCGGCGGTAAGTTGGCACCATTGCTATTTCTTACTAAGTACCTAAAACTTAGTTTATTGTGTTAGTGTCACTTGCCAGATCTTAGCTGTCATACATTTCAGATTTCAAATTAATTAGTGTCAATTTATTTAGAAAGGTTTCTTGTAATGGAATCTATTGAAGTTCAGGTGCACAAAACTTACAATGGAGCTTACTGGATTGTTTTTAATTGACCAACTGTTTTGATTTAAACAAATATTTAAACGATAACGTTACGTTCCTTCTTTAACATTTTAGTAATTTAATTACATTTCAGTCTGCAAACCACGTTATTTTAGAAGTACAGTCAAGAATTTAAAAAAAAATGAAACTCTCAGCGCGGAAGTTAAGTAAATGGATTATAGGTTCAAGCGTTTCAAATCTGTCACTGTTTGGTCGAATTGTTTAAATAAAATTGTTAAATTCCAACTTTTATTTTAAAGAATTAACAATTATACAGGATTATTTATAAATAAAGATATCAACCAAGAATGTAAAAATAAAGAAACGGGGGCAAGAACTAGTTACTTAAGTCACTGGAAGAGTCAAACTCTGCTTCGTCTGATGAATCGTTTTCATTGATATTGATAATAATAGGATCAATATTAGAAGCGTCGCAAACTTTCATGGTATCCCATGCTTCTTTAATTATTTTTTCAACGTGATTGACGTAGTTCCTCCAGTGGTCAATAGTAACATCAGCCAGTACTTGATTCCAAATGCGAAGAATTACTTCTGGTTTAGAGTTTGTTAAAGTTATTAAATGATCGTATTTGCGCTTGCATTCCGACCAAACCATTTCTATAGCATTGTAATGGCATAGGTACGGCGGAATTCTCAAAATTGTATATCCGTATGGCTTTACGTATTCATCCAAATAATAGGTTTTAGTGTTTGGTTTCTTACATGAAACAATAGACCAAAGTTCGTCTTTCATTGCATGTTCAGGATAATCGATGTTATTAGTTTTTAACCAATCAATCAATCTCAGTTTAGTCCAAGATTTGTTTGGCATTTCTTTCAATTGTCTACAGTGGTAACTTGCGTTATCCATTATAATCAAAGACTTTTGTTTTAAATTTGGAATTAGTTGTGTTCGAAACCATTTCTCAAAATTTTGCTTGTTCATATTTGAATGATAATCCCCAGTTTTTAACCCACTTTTAAAAACCAACGAAGCGTTTTCTACAAAACCATCCATACCTCCAGCATGCAAGATAATATATCTGTACCCTTCGCCACTCTTGGATGAGCATGTAGCTAAAGTTCCATCTTGCCAGCTGTTTCTAAACTAACCCTTGCTAAAAATCCATGTTTCGTCAAGAAAAATGGGTTGTAATGGATGCTCAGATTCTTGATTTTTTGTAAATTCTCTGAGAAATTTTAAACGTTTTAATTGTATGTTAGGTAACTCCATTAAATAACTCCTGTTACTTTCCCTTCTCCATCTAAAACCGATGCTTCTACACCATGTTCTAAGAGAATTTATGCAGTAAGGCAAATCAATTTCATTCTTTAACTGTTGATGCAGTGTGGTCATTATAACATATTTTTTCTTTTCATACATTCTATATATCGTTTCTCGAATTGAGTTTTTCATAAACTCAGTAATTTTGGTTTTTCTTGTGCTTATTTTTTGTGGCATGTTTTCAAAATACGTTTTATCCGTTTGAATCCCTTTTTTCTTAATATTGGAAATAGTCCTTTCATTCACTTTTAATGCCAGGGATGCTCTAAGTAGCACATTACTCGCTCCAAGACGTTCTTGGCCCATTTCTGTTCTACGTTTCTCCTCTTCAAAGAAGTTTCTGACGTTTGAAATAAGAATTTGGGATTGCTCGTTATAGCGCGGCATTTTTAACGATTTTGGACAAATGTCACATTGACAGCAAACAATAAGGTATATTTAACGCCGACCTGACGAAAAGTTGAAAATTTTTTGTTTCGTCCAGTTCCTTGTAGTTAAATAAAGACAGAAAATTATTACGTCACAGCAAAAGGGTAATGTGTAGACTCGACCTACACAACGGAAAATTTGAATTTCGGATTATTTTTAGTAGATTCAACCATTTTTGGAAACTTTTTCAATTGAAATCGAAAGCTTAAAAATGTGCATTGAGGCGTATTTTGTTCCAGAGTGCCTTTAATCAAAGAGGACACTCGATAACCTTTTTATTACTATACGATTTAAACAAAATTAATAGTTGGCTGTTGGAGATCATCATTGCTATTTGGTAGCAATTTCAAATATTTTTTCGCTTTTGGTTAAACCGGAAGTACATTATGCATTTTTTGGTTATATTTTTAAATTCTTCATTTTTTTTCTCTTGTATGTATAGAATTTCAGTGGGATTCTATAAAAAGTTTTGCACAAAATCGCGTCTAAGGATTGGTAATTTTATTCGGTTATACAGACAGCAAGCACCGTCGATCCAATAAATAGCTCAACATGGTCACAGTTTTGTACAACACACGCCTCTGATCTCTTTCGGAGTTCTTGGTTGGTTTCTTTGCCTTTCTCATCGGGTGATAACTGAGCGCATCTGATTTTATTTTCTAAATAATCTAGATTAAAATAGAAAAAATCCGAAGGTATGAGATCAGGTGATCTTGGAGGCAATTCCACAGGCCCCTTGTTTGCAAGCAAACGGCCATTAACGCATCATTGGGATATTCCCAAACAATAAAGGCGGAACGGACGCGTAGTGGAATCGTATCGGTAAAATCTCATAAACGGGACGATCGCACCTGATTTTTGCAAAGTGGTAGTATAACATAGTAAAAGAGAAAGTAAGCAACAAAAAAAATCGGATATCTCAGTTATAACAATACGAAATAAATGGACGTGAGTACGTGTAACTGTATTGCAGCGTAAGCCACGCTGAGAGGCGACCTTATCGAATTTAAATAATCTGAAGTAACCACATAAAGATGTTTAGGAGATGAACAAAAAAGGAAAAGAACAGGGAGCTAGATACCAACACGGTAAAGAAAATTTTCGGAAGGAGAAAAAAAATAATCAGGTACCCAGACCAAAATAGACAACCAAACCAGGAAAATGAAGTAAACATGGGCGATTGAGAAGTTGTAAAAATATGATGAAGGAAATTATGGAACAAATATAAAAAATACGTAAAAAAATAAGAGATGAAATCAAGAAAAAGGAGCTGAGACGGGAAAAATTAAAATTGCAATTAGCAGAGAGGATATAAAACTTAGAGACAGTAATAAACCAGTTCCTAAGCAGGGAACTAGGAATACAAACAAATGTTAAAAATGTGAACATCATAGGCAAGAGAAAAACTGGGGAAAATAATTAGTATAGAGATGGAATCCTAAGACAAAGAACAACAGGTCAAGATAAAAATGATCCCAAGGGGATCGATCATGAAAATGACGTTAGTAGAAAGAAACATGCAAGCGTAAATCAGAAAAATAGAAAGAGAAGAGCAAAAGAAAAACAAATCAAAGTAGGATATAAGAAGATAACAATGAATAGGCCCTATTTGAATAGAGAGAAAAAGATAACAAAGTTGTAAAAGTCAATGTTCTAAAAAACGAATAAGGAGACCGAATTCAGGAAGCTGCCAAGAGAATGCGACAAATGCAAAGATAACTGACCTGAATACGGGAAAAGAAAACACGCGCAAAAGCAGAAGCCTTAAAATAGAGAACTGGAATATTAAAGAAATAACTGTAAATTAAGAGCAGAAATCAAGAAAAATTGAAGAACTACAGCCAAGATATTTGAAAATTACAGAAATAAAAAAGAAGGAGGAAGGGGTACAGTACATACCCAAAGCTCCAACCACTCCAAAAAATGCCTTACACCGTAAGCTACAAGGGCAACGGATTAAATAAGTAAGTATGGACTCGCGCTCTCTCCAACTCAAAGTACAAATTTTGTCGAAAACCCAGTGGATCTTAAATAACTCATTATTTAAGAAATTGCGATTACACTCACCCAAAATTAACAGCATAACCACTTTTTCGCTATTACTCATTTTAATTACAATGAGTTGTTGGAATTTCTAAACTTTGTAAAATCTGCAGTAGTTCCGTGGCTATCCCATCCCTACTTCCATTTTTTCAACTGCTAACTTGAGTACTTAGAAATCTACCCGAATAAAAATGTTATACGTACGTAAAAACGAATTAAAAAACAAAACCTACATGCACTTTCGGTTAAACCAAAAGTGACTAATATAAGGTGCAACTGAATAGATGATTTCATTTTGAAAAAAATAATTCAACGTTTTTCTTTTGTAAATCATAAAAAAAAGTTGTCGACTATTTCTTCTTTCGTTGAAGGAACTGTACTATAACACGTTTAATGACAATTTGTAATTAAAATAACAGGCGAACTTTAAGAGATCTTTCTGGGAAACTCTTTACGGACATTCAAAGAAACTTTCTTATTGGAAGTGAATATTTCTTTACCGGAAACCTTCCAAATGAACATTTTTCAAAGTGAAGCTTTCGAGGCTGCTCATAACTAGCATTTCCATTTGAACAAAATAAAAATTATAGTTATTATTAAGAGCATAATGGCCAGATTATAGCACACGGCACATACAACGTTTTATTTTAGTTTGGTTATCGAAATGTACAAAAATTAAGAATTCCGTATTTTGGGCACAGGCTGGTGCTGTGCATTTTTGGTGTGCTGTGATTTCTTTGTAGGTTGTTGATATTGCTATATTAGATTGTTGGATTGTTGATATCTGTTTTACTGATTACCAATTTTATAGACTTTCGGGCCATAAAAGCCATATTCCACCGGCTGTCGAGGGCCAGTAAACAAGGTTGTGGATAAAAAATTAAATTAAATGAGGAGCATCCGTGCAAAACCGGTGTTAAGTATTTCATAAAATGTGCCGCTTCGCTTGTAGTTGCGTATAGTACTATGCGCATTTCAGAACTCTTGGAGCTTACCTTCCCCGCGCCACTTACGTTCCGTCTGTCAGCGAGACAGCACGCGAAAAGGTCCACTCCGAGAAACGCTAATTCTTTGTTTAAATGTTCAAATGTTTGTGTGCTAATTTATTGCGAATAAATTACCTACTTTGCTTTCAACGAGTGTATAATTTAGTGAAGAATAAATCAATACAGTCCACTACACTTCATTCCGAGCCTGCAACCAGAATTTTCCAAACAGCGGAAAACTGGGAAGCTCCCCAACATTGTTCCTTCGAGCCGCATGGATCATCGGCCCGGATTCGCAGCCTAAACAAGGCAAGTACAACACGCAGTTTCAATCGTGTTAAATTCGTCCCTAACGAGAGGAAGGAAGAGAGCATACGGTGCTATCAACGTGGAAGCGAGAAAGCCAACGCCGAGTCACAACTTGCAGGTGGGCATGCCAGCTGCCGGCGCGACGGCAGTACAAACCACAGTAACGAAAAAGGCGGCACATACAACAATATCAATGTAAGCCTAATTTCCTATTTTTGCGATTCCTATGCATGAATTTGGTTTTCTATCATCTGTGTCTGCATGTGCTTAACTTGATTTGCGTATTAGTGCGTAAACAAATGGTTTATGAGTCATATAAACATTTTTAATTGCGTAAAATGCCAAGTTGTTTCGTTTGTTCGCGAGTACAATATCCTCTGCATGTTTCATATTGCAGTCGAATTATTCACAAGTTAATCTCGCGTTGTACCAGTGCCGTTCTTTGTGTCGTAGCGCCAAGTTAATTTCGCGTCGTGGCAGCGCTGTCTTGCGTTGTAAACAAAATTCCGTGCCAGGGGCGTACGAAAGTTGGTTCTATCTGTTAAACTGTTTTAATTTCAACAATTATGGATCCGCTTGTAAGAGTACGAGGCTCTATTAAGGGCAAGCTTACGCGTTTCGCAAATTACGTGCAATCTTTGCAAACAATTCACGATGAAGATCAATTCTTATCTAGCACTCAAATTATTCAATTGCAAGAAAGATTGGATGCTATAGCCACCGTGTTATCGGAATATTATGCGGTTCATGAACAAATTTTAGGAAACAGTAAGGATGCAGAATCTGAAATGCAGCAACAAGTCGAATTTGAAGACTCTTATTTTCTTGCAATCTCACAAGCTAAATATTTGATTAATGAATACAACAAACAGTATGATGTTGCACCAGATCGTTCTGGATCTCCTAACGGTAGCGTGAGATCAGCGCATTCAAGCTGCAGCTCACATTGCAATAATCGAGCTGTACGCCTTCCTACCATCTCCATTCCTAAATACTCAGGAAACGTGTCAGAGTGGTTGGAATTTCGTGAGATTTTTATTAGTTTAATTCATGAGAATCAAACGCTAACTAATGTTCAAAAGCTGCATTACTTAAAGGCTAGTTTACAGGCTGATGCAAGCCAAATTATAAAAAGTTTAGAGTTTACTGCGAGTAATTATATTCTAGCTTGGGATGCATTGTGTAATCGTTACAATGATCCAAAAATTCTGATTCATAACCACCTCAATGCTATTTTCAAACTTGAATCGTGCAGTAAGGAATCTGCAACTAAATTACGTACGATTAGCGATATGTTATTCAAACATTTTACAGCAATCAAATCATTAGCTACCGAAAGCGAGCTTCTTGATGTTGTTATCATTTATGTCGTTTCTAAAAAACTGGACCCCACTACATTCCGTGAATGGGAGGTCCTTAGAAACCGGTCAAGTTCTGACCTGCCTAATCTTGACGAGTTCAAGGAATTTCTACAAAATACAGCAAATCTTCTAGAAACTCTGGAAGTAAAATATATTAAGCTTGTACCCGAAAAGTCTTCCAAGGTACATTCGAAATCATTTGTGTCAGGTACCCCTTCGTGTCCATTTTGTAAAGGATCTCATCCCTTGTACAAATGCGATAAGTTTGTCAAGCTGTCTTCTCTTGACAGAAATTCAAAGGCAAAAGAGCTCCGTGTATGCTTTAATTGCCTAACTCAGGGTCACCTTTCGAGCCGCTGTAGCTCCAAATATACATGTAGAAAGTGCAAATCAAGGCACAACACCCTTCTTCATGAGGACAAATCTCAAAATGCTTCTTCTAGTCAACCAGGATCTGCGGTGTCAGCAGAAACCTTTGTTGAACTAAATCAATCGATTTCGGCATTCTGTTCGAATGCTCTGCAGGTACTCTTACCTACGGCTACCGCTAAACTCATCGCTGATGATGGTACGCCTCATGTTGTGCGAATCCTACTGGATTCCGGTTCCCAATCGAACTTCCTACGTTCAGATTTGTGTAAAAGGTTGAAGCTTCCAACTCGCGAAGTCAACGTTACTGTTTCTGGCTTAAGTAAAGCTACTTCTCAAATCAAAGCTAGGTGTGATATCAAGCTGCAAGCACACCTCATACAGTATTGGCCTATCCTGTCTTATTCTCGATGAGATTACAGGTACAACCCCAAGTTTTCGCGTCCAGCGAAACAGTTTCAAGGTTCCTGATAACATCAAGTTATCAGATCTGTCCTATGACCAACCTGGCACCATCGACATTCTGATTGGTTCGCCCATTTTCTGGCAGCTCCTTTGTATTGGACAAATTGGTCTAGGCCCAAATCTTCCCATCCTCCAAAAAACTCGTTTTGGCTGGATTGTTTCTGGCCCTACAGGCCCCCATTCTGCGTACCCTGTACATTGCAATCTTAGCACGATCGAGGATGTTTCTGACCCCATTGCTAGGTTTTGGCAACTCGAACATTACCCAGAGGAAAAGGTCCGAACAAATGAAGAGAACGCCTGTGAGGCACATTTCGTGCAAAATACGCAACGAGAAGCGAATGGTCGATTCGTTGTCTCTATCCCTCTCAAGAAGTTTGTAGAGCCACTGGGTGATTCATTACAAATCGCTCAGAAAAGATTCTTATCATTAGAGAAGCGGTTACAAGCGAACCCTGACTTGTCCAATCGCTATTCGAATTTCATGAATGAATATTCTAAATTAGGTCATATGTCCGTTTCAAACCCTAATTTAAACGAGATATCCTATTATCTAACCCACCACGGAGTCTTAAAAGAACTAAGCCTTTGGTGGCATGGTCCCACCTGGCTAAGCGAAGGTGAGGCATCTTGGCCTACTTCCAAACATGTTCTTGCTGATCTTCCAGAATTCAAAAAAGAAGCTCAGAGTTTTTCTGTAACCTCTGTTGAACCATTTCCGTTCAATCAGTATTCAAGTTTGGCTCGATTACAAAGAGTTACAGCTTATTGCTTTCGTTTTTATAACAATGCGCGGACCCTCAAAGCTGATCGTCTTTCTGGGCCCCTTTCGACAGATGAATTGCAATCATCCCTTGTAAGGCTTGCAAAGGTTTCACAACGTGAGTCATTTCCTGACGAATTTAAGTTGTTGTCACAGAACAAGCCTGTGAAACAATCTTCTGCTTTGATATCCTTGAACCCCTATCTGGATTCCAAGGGACTGCTAAGAGTTGGTGGTAGGCTCCACAACTCTCAATTACCTTTTGACAAGAAGTTTCCTCTAGTGATTTCTGGCAAACATCCATTCGCCAAACTCCTAGTCTTACATGAGCACCTTCGGCTTCTCCATGCCGGACCTCAAATGCTGTTAGCTAATCTCAGAGAACGATATTGGATTACCTCTGGCAGAAATATAGTCAAGCAAGTGGTTCATCAATGCTTGCGGTGTTTTAGATTTTCTCCTAAGTTAACCAAACCCATAATGGGGGATCTGCCAGCCTCTCGTATTCAATCATCGCCCCCATTTCATACGACTGGTATCGATTATGGTGGACCGTTCATGATAAAGGATCGCAAAGGACGTGGTTCTAAACTAGTGAAGTCCTACCTTTGTCTATTCGTTTGTTTTGTCACAAAAGCAGTGCACCTTGAATTGGTCGCTGACCTTTCTACTGAATCCTTCTGAATGGCTTTTCGCCGGTTTGTAGCTCGTCGAGGCAAACCGCTCCATGTCTATTCAGACAATGGCACTAATTTTGTCGGCGCTAATTCCGAATTAATCGAATTAGGCAATTTTCTTGAGGAACAAGGCCTTTCTATTTCCGAATCAGTCGCGAACGACGGAGTAGCTTGGCATTTTATACACGCGCACAGTCCCCACTTTGGCGGATTGTGGGAGGGCGGAATTAAATCCTCCAAACATCACATACGGCGCGTTATAGGTAACGCTAGTCTAAATTACGATGAATTTTGCACCTTGCTAGCACAGGTGGAAGCGACCTTAAACTCCCGACCCCTGTCTCCTTTGTCCGCTGATCCAAACGACCTTCAGTCTTTGACTCCTGCTAATTTTCTGATCGGGCGTCCTTTGGTGTCACTGCCTGATCCCAACGTTACTGAGATAGCCGAGTCTCGGCTGTCTAGATACCAAAGAATACAACAGCTCCACCAAAATGTGTGGAAAAGATGGAGTAAAGAGTACATCTCGGAACTCCAACAGCGCACCAAATGGCGCACACACACTTCGGACCTCCAGCCTGGTTCCATGGTCCTCATCAAGGATGACAATCTTCCCCCTCTGAAGTGGAGGTTAGGCCGGGTCACCGAGCTGCACCCTGGGCTTGACGGCGTTACGCGTGTTGCGTCAGTGAAAACTGTGTCAGGAATCGTAAAGCGATCCTTCGCCAAATTGTGCCCGCTACCTAGTGTTGTGAACTAGTACGTTAGCGTTTTGCGCAGTGTTTCGTAAAGCCCTTTGGCTTTCCATTGTTCAGGTTTTCTTGTATTACCTTAAGATCTATGTATTATTATGCTTTGTATATGTCGATTTTGGTTACATGTCTTACTCTAGCTGTTACATGTCAAATTTGTACTGTTGCTATTTGAAAGGTTACCCTTTCCAAGGCGGGCGGTATGTTAAGTATTTCATAAAATTTGCCGCTTCGTTTGTAGTTGCGTATGGTACTATGCGCATTTCAGAACTCTTGGAGCTTACCTTCCCCGCGCCACTTACGTTCCGTCTGTCAGCGAGACAGCACGCGAACAGGTCCACTCCGAGAAACGCTAATTCTTTGTTTAAATGTTCAAATGTTTGTGTGCTAATTTATTGCGAATAAATTACCTACTTTGCTTTCAACGAGTGTATAATTTAGTGAAGAATAAATCAATACAGTCCACTACATTTCATTCCGAGCCTGCAACCAGAATTTTCCAAACATAGCGGAAAACTGGGAAGCTCCCCAACAACCGGCTATATCCATTTTCGTAAAATGTTGGGAAAATGGCAAAAACAAAAACCCGTTTCCTGGCCTTTACAGATAAAAAAATACAATTTTATGTCTTGTGGGCATTAATGTACTTGATTGATGGGACATATTTTTATTTTCAAAAACGTTTGCTTTAAAATCCGTTAATAAATGTGGAAGAAAACTTTATTTTTCAAAAATAATGACAAAATATATCTATAAACTACAAAATAACGCACATTCTTAGTTAAAAAAATTAAACAGAATAAAAAAGTTAACTTCTATTAATACGGCAGGCTCTTCATAATGGCATTCGGATATAGCCAGGTTTGCTGAAAAAACGTGGATTTGGCCGGTTTTGCTCTAAAACCTGCTTTTCAAATGTAATTTTAACATTGATATAGCCGGTTTTGGACAGAATCACTTTAGTTGTCGATAGAGCTGAAGCTAAAGATGCAAAATCGAGAAAAAAAAACGAAAACTCGAAAAACAAATGGATATAGCCGGTTTTGCATGGATGACCTTCAAACTTCTTACAACTACTTGTTTTTATAAGTGCTGTATACGAATACTGTAATTTATATCCAAGTCTATTACTTAAAAACATTTAAATGATTTTATCTACGACAGTGTGTAAAATTACCTTTTAGTTGGCAGTTTTAAGTTTATAAGACGACTGTTTAATAACATGTTTTCATTAGTTTACGTCGTTAATAGCAACGTGCTTAAAAAATTTCATTAGTCACGTAGTTAGTAGCAACGTGTTTTTAAATTTTTAAAACACTCAAAATTAGGACCGGTTGCTAGTAATATTCTAATTTACATGTAAAATATTTTTTTATTTACCGTATTTTTTAGATTGTATCGTAGATAAAATATTGTACGATTCACATGCGTAAAGCATCTTTAGTCACTCGCGGGGCTTAAAACGCTCGTTCACACGCGTTTTAACTCTACCCCACTCGTGCCTAAAGAGTAGCTTTACGCACTTGTATCGTAAATTACTATTCTCACATCATCAGGCATTCTGTTTTTTATGGGAAATTTTATTTCGAATATGAGTTTCAAAAGACTACAACATAATAAATGGTCGTTCCACTGCTAAAATAGTTACGTGCATAAGCAAAACTTTTCGCAAGCATTCCTCTTTTATGATTGCTTTCTTATCCAAGAGGTATGGCAACCTTGCAGGATCTCATCTTATGCTACTAACATCACCATATACACCTCCGGACCTCCACTTGTATCTAATTTATCACGGATCTCATGTTATTTACATTATATCACGAATAAGTCAAGTGCTGAAATTGTTTCCCCTCTCCGTGGTTAGGGATTAAGTAACGGATTAGGCAATCGTTTCTGGAAAATATACTCAGCAAAGTCGTTCTGTTGTGGTGGATCTCGGGTAGTCCAACATTTATCCCGGATCTCCACTTGATACAAAAACAGATATATATATATATATATATATATATACATATGTTTCGGTTAAAGTGGCATCCAGGAACCGCATTGCACTTTAAGCACCCAGTGTATAATACACTTTTGAAAAACGGTGTAATCATGGCACACATACAACAATTTACAATATAGCATCCAGCTGTATGATGGCGGCGACACGAGTTGTTGAAGTGGCATCTTACACCGTTGCCACATATTTTGGACTGATAAGCCGGTTTCAGAAGCTTAATGATTCATGTGTGACTAGCAATACGTGACTTAGATATGATGTGGAATTATATTCTTCTTACATTTGACGACGTTTGTTTAAATGTTATAATACATTCTAGGATACATCTTTAACCTGATGGTTGACCTAAAAATTTTACGTGAAAGCAATTACTACCATTAAATTTGGCTACACGTCTTCATGAAAAAGATAAAGGTTCTTTACTTGTGTAAAATAGTCTTCAAATGACGTTTACCGAGTTCTAACGCGGTTTTTAAATAATGACCGTCACAGAAACAGTATCTACAGTATTTGATAGAGATTCGGCTTTTTAATTTGTCGGAGAACTGCCAGAAAAGAATGAATAACAACTTTTCTGTTATCTGAAACAAGGACAAGTATCACGTCGAATTAAAAAATGTTAATTACTGGTTAATATTTCTAATTGGCTTTTCAATACCAAAGGAGCACAGTTTCATTATTTTGTAGAAAAATGTTTTCTGTTATTTGCTAAAATTTGTTTATTGCATATCGTACTTAATATTTTGTTGAAATGATAAAGAAATATTTTACGAAAATCGAACATTTATTTCAGTATTTATTACATTGTTATTATATTTAAAAACGTATGTATATGTATTTAAAATTTTAAAAATGAGTATTATATACTATAGATATATTTAAAAATATATGTAGAATGCGACAATATTATTTGTTGCGATATGTATTAAAAACAAATGTTTTTATGCGAACCCATGAAATCTCAGCAAAAGTTGGATTCTTTCGTACAAACTCTTCGCATTCGAACTTCTTGGGAGGCCGATTATGTCTGATATGGTCTTTGAAATTACCAAGCATGACCTTTTTTTGCTGCGGTGCCCATCTTTGTCTGTTACCTTTAGCCAAGCAATCTGAAAATAAAAAGTTTCAGATTGAATCAGTAAATTAAGGATAAGAACAAGTACTTGTTTGAAGTATATTTTGATTGTCTAAATTTTGCCCTGGGGTTTCCTTATTTTGTTCTGGAGAATCCCTTTCTTGTGCTGTGTGTTCTGTTTCATTATTTTGTTTTGAAGAATCCCTTTCCGTTTGTTGTTCTGGAGTGCTGCTCTCTTGCACTGGAGTTTCAATTCCTATATTAACTTCATGTTCTACGGCACTTTGTTCTCTGCTGATATTTGCTCTTTCTTGATTGTAATTATTATTATTTTCTATTACTTCATCTGTAATTAGAATCTTTACAAGAAACGACTCCTTTTGTGTGGCTTAGAGAATACAATTAAAATCGCGGTTTTACATTATTTCATTTTTTTGAATTATTATTACCTTCCAATTTTTCTTCTAATACCTCCTCCATATCAATTTCGATTTCTTCTAAGGACTTAGAAACCTTAGCCACTTGGTAAACATCTTGTGGTAATCTTCAATATTTGTGTAATAATGTTTTTGGTTCCTCTTTATAACGAATACAGACAAAAGATACTTTCTTGTAGAAATTCTCGTGAGTTTTAGATTTATGGCCCATAAACGTTGCTAACTGATCAATCTCATTCCGTTTTAAATTAAGAACCTGGGATACTGTCACAATATGTTTTCTTAAACGAGAAGACGTCAGGGGATTCTTTGCTCCACACAACTTCGAATACTTGCGAAAAACGACACAGCCGTCTATCCAACGTAAAGATTTTGGAAACGTAAAGAAATAATTATTTTGAGTAGAAAACCAATCAGTACGTACTCTTAAATTATATATCATGGAATAATATTTTTGAACATTTTTTGGTATCAAAATTGTTACTGGTCTGTTTCCTTTACCAATTCCGATAATCCTTTTATAATGTTGGGTAAGTAATTTTTCGTTACTTGTCAACGACGCACTGAATTCTGCAGTTGCAGTTGTATTTTCGTTATTCATGTGATCCTTATAAGAATCTAAATCTAAATACTGCACATCTCCAACTCTTTTTCTATTATGTAAGATTGTAAGAACCAACGTTGTTTCTGCTAGAATTTTATAATCTACCATTGTTTTTCGTGTTTACAAATTTTTGAATGCTTCAGCGGCAATTGTTTCAACGTAATTTTTTAATTTTATAATGTCTTCTGTTAGTGGTAAAAGTTTAGGCTTTATACTGGCTTTCTCATTTAATTCTTTTAAAGCCAAGCTGCCAAGTTCAGTTGTCCACTGACTTTCTAGGATCTTTTTAAATCGCTTCAGGTCTATTAAAGTGCTCTCTAAGTTTTTTATAACTAAAGGTATCTTTTTTCTCATTACTAATTTTAAGGTTAAATTTGACAATTTCTTCAAGGTGGTTCCAAAATGCAAAGCCAGAGATGCAGCACCAAAGGATCTAGCTGTCGTATCATACCGTGATATACGTTTCGTTGCTTCTATTACATCGTCAAAATTTTCTGGTTTTAAAACAGGTAACATATCTTTATAGGTTCCCAATTTCTTAATTTCAAGTAGAAATCTACCACACTCTTGTAATTTATTTGAAATGTGACTCAAGTTTCGTTTATTTTTATTCCTTTTTAACAGATCTTCGCCATAAAATACAATAAGAATATCATTCATGACAGCTGCTGTGTCTCACCAACGATTTCGCCACAATATCGCCATACTTTTTGTGACAAGTTGAATAAATCATGAAATTAATTAAAGGACGTGTGGTATTAGTTGCATCTGCTTTTGCAAAACATTTTTTTACAAGTCGACTAAGACAAAGTCGTTTGATATACCCTTTGCAATGAACGCAAATAGCTAATAATTTTCAATTATTTCGCCGGTGTTTACTCGCTTCTTTGGAATTATATGCCCACGCATTGCTACTTCCAAATTTCCTTCATTTCGTAGCAAACTCAGTAAATGTTTTCTTTTAGTGCTTTGCTTATCTAACGAAAAAATCTCTCTAACTTCTTTCTCTTCTAATGTTTTCGTTGCAAATGCCGCGAAAAGAGTTTTGATACAATGGTACCGTCGCAGTATTTGCACATGGTTTTCTTATATTTATTTTCGATTAAAAAAGGGGAGTTATATACCTGAGGTGTCTAAAAAACAAAAAAAAATCATAAGCGCTGAGTTTAATACAATTAAATTTGTCATATTTTTCAAATGACATATGTGCGTCTGCATACTATACTTTTTCTTTTTAATCCTATTTACCTCTAATATAGGTTGGTTTTTATTTTGATCGCTTTCATTTGGATGTAGTCTATCTCACGAATCCGTGTTATCAGTTGGATCCTATTAAAATAAATACTATCACACCACAATACAAAGATTAAATTAAAAATTAAAAAATCATTCTAAATACGCAGTTTGGCCGTTCCTATGACATGTGTTTAGTAGGTAGTTAAAATTGTTCCGACTCACAGTTATGTAAAACTAACTTGAAAGTCAACTTGCAAAATACATACATACTATACAGAGTGTTCTTTTTAATCCTATTTACCTCTAATACAGGTGGGTTTTTATTTTGATCGCTTTCATTTCGATGTAGTCCATCTCGCGAATCCGTGTTATCAGTTGGATCCTATCAGAATAAATAGTTATACACCATTCACAAACGCACCCACCGTACTGATGAAATTCGTCGGATTGGAATATTAGTCACTCATGGGCCCCGAGATAAGTTAAGTGTCAATAAACATGGATTAAATTACTAAAACGAATGCGTCTTTACTGCTTATTAAGAAGTCTGTTTAAGCAAAAACGATGACCACTTCAGATGTAATGTAAAATAAACTTCGAATGCTTCTCAATCAAATGGCACAGGTTGAAAGTTCCAATTGCAGTATTATACTGTGTTTCTCGCAATATGGCTCTTGCAATAAACAATTTGATTTATAAAAAAATATAAAACAAGTACTTTGTTACATGCAATTATTTATGTTTGTTTAAGTCAGTTGAGAATCTCAGAAGAAGAGATTTTTGCAGCATATTGTGCTGAAAATGTTATAATGGTTATTTTATCCTTCTGCTATTTAGGTTAGTTACATTCACCACGTAGAATTAATATAAAGTTTTTACTTATATTATAAATTGTAATAATTGTGTATTTTACGCTTATCATCGTTTAATTTGCTTGGTGATGGTTACGTCAATTTAAAAAGCCGAAACATATACCGGGTGGCCATAAATATCTGAGATCCCGGTAGCCATGGAATTAGCTACTTATAAATGTTGGTTAGCATTATATTTCAATTACGATAAGTATTGGTACCTATGTAATGTAATAAAATGCAATAAGAGTAGGGGAATGTGCCCTGGATTCTGCAGTTTAGCCTAAGACTCGATTATAAAAATCTCCTGTTCTAACTCCATTACTTATTGCAATCTGAAATAATTTTTGACAGATAGGAATTTTAGTTGTGATGACATTAATGACATTTAGTTTAGTTGGATTCATCACTTTAATAAAGCGGTGTTGATTCCAAAGGTGATGTGATATCAGATATTTATGGCCACCCGGTATTTCGCAACTTAATCAAACCAGTTCAACAATTTAATAAATTTTAAAGATGGACTATTTATCACACATTCTTAGTTTATCATACCATAGGTAACTATGTAAAGTTATGTGATCGTGAAAAAATTGGGAATTTTTTTTTCGCCGAAAATACACTAATTAGCATCCTAGGAACACGATTAGACCATTTACAAAAAATGTCTGTGTGTCTGTCTGTCTGTGAACGTATGTTAGAGAAAACGGCTGAACGGATCTTAACCAAAATCTATATCTACGTTACTAACGTCTATGCGCCGATTATATGCATATTTTGGTTTCAATCGGATTAAACCAGAGGGTACTTTGTTTTTTGCATTTTTCAATTTTTTGAATTTTCGCACTTTATTTTTCATTTTATCGAAAAAGTATATATGACAAAAGTTATAGATAATTAAATTCTGAATAAGATGGACTTATTAATTTTTTTTAATTTTTTTGTAAAATTTCTTTCAAAACATTTTTTAATCCATACAAATTTTAAAGTTCTGTGGTATGATAAAGTCATGTGTTAGCCACATCATTCTAGTGTACACATTTCTACTCGTATATTAAAGTTAAAGACTCCTAAAACTTTACTAAATTAAATTAATGTTCAGAAGCACCGATATTACAATGTAAGCGTAGAATTATACGTATCATGCAATTTGAGAAGATATATGTAATTACAGCACCCTTGCGCTGTTGCAAAATTTTGGGTGCGCCAATGCTTATATTAATCTATGAGCCAAAATGCTAAATTTCGACGAATCTATATAAAGTTGTATATGCATTGGCGCCCCATGGTGGCAAAACGATGGAACTACTGGAGTATGTCCGGTACGAAAAAAAGTCAAAGTGGCTCCCTGACGAAATTTTGTATGTGCGCCGTTAGAGGCCGCCTGGTCTTAAAAACCCCATTTTTAGTGAGAAACATACTGGCACCCAAACGTGGGTGCCACATTGTAAAATTGGGTGCCATATTTTCAAGAAGTATGCAGTTTGGGTGCCACTCTTACCAATTATATATATTGCCGTGTTACCCCTTTAATTTACACCCCCCCCCCTTTTTTTTAATCGCTAATTACTTAATTGCTTATTAAGCCCTCGCACAAAAGGAGATGCCTTAGTGAAATTTTACACCTTACCTGTACTTTTAATTTTAGCTTACGAAGCACAGCCTTGGGATACCACAAACAGCTCTTATTTGTTTACTAACTAATCTGCATGTGACTCAAATTAAAATGCAATAATCTGAGGGTTATAGAAATTTATTCAGATTAATTCTTATTTCGCGGGTTCCTAGGGTTTGATGGTCAAAGAGACGATTGCTTTAATTTAATATTATCCTCAAATCAATCCTTACACTTTCATAACGGCAATAAACCAAAACTTTCGGGCAATTCATGCAGCAGAATAACTGATATAACGTTACCAAATGCGAAGTCCGGCCCTGGACTCCCTGCTGTGCGCCGGCGCGAATCGATCGTGAATCGATTCGAGATTTGCAAATTTCAATGGCGGCGCTCGTGGTGTCATCAACAGGTGTTGTCGTCAGCGGCTTGGTGCTTCTTTAGTGTTCCTCTCGTGTTATGCTGTCCACCTAAGGATCGTAGACGCTTGTATGACGAGGTAAGCTGACTTAATTTTTCTCGCGTAGAAACCAAACAACACTTAGAAAAAACACTCGTTTTATTTTCAACGCTAATCTTGACAAATAACGTGATACAAATTCATCGGCTTATGACATAACAACCCGCATATCAGCAGATAAGCCAAGCGAAGTCCCCCTCAAGGGCGCGAAAAGGCTTATATACAAGGGTTGAAACCCCCCATACTCGGGCTAATCCTTTCTAATTGGATCGTAACATGCCACATGGCGCAAATTTCCGTTAGGTCATTTAGGTTCAGTTTTGCGTCAAATGGCCGTTACAAACACGTCTAAATTGGCGGGAAATTTTGACAAAGATTCGTTACTGTCTAGATCTTGAAATATTGCTTGTCACCAGAATATATGGCAGGAAATAGCCCCCATTAACAAATGCTGTATCTATTGTATAATTTCGCGGGCGTTTCTATGCACGCCACGCTCACAAAAATAGAGCGGGAAAAATTAACCTAGTAACTAATTAAATACAAACTTAAATCTATCCATTTAGCTAATTTAATTATATGTACAGGTCGCTCTAATTAATATGCACCCTTGGCACACTTTTGGACCATATCTTGTTGGAGGACCGCTAACAAACATCCCGTTTCGGATGAGTTTGGATTCCTGACAAACAACGGCACCTGGTGATCTTGTTATATTCATTTGGAGGAACGCCACCTGCAACGGCACCTAGGCCCTGCTCGTTCCTGGTGTTGATATCCCAGTTTAACTCAAGTGTTTAGTGTTGCCACAGGTATGATTAACTTTTGTTGATGTTTCCAACTATTACACGTGGCTATTGTTATTTCAGGAGAATTCACCCTTGATTGGAACTGCTCCATGTTATTGCCCTGCGTTCCAACACCCCATGTCCTCCTGTGGCCTGCGGTCTGCATCCGAGCGTTCGGAACCAGTTGCTCGAGTCGTCCAGCTTCCCTGCTTGCTATAGTGCCTGGAACCTGTGCAGTTCTATGTGCAGATGGTCCTTCCACCTTGATGTCGACGTGGGATTACCGCGCACACATACACTGCATTACCCGTTCACCGGAAATACACTTGTCGCACTATATCACAGGTGTATTGCACCTCCTGCGTGCACTTGCCCATTTATAATTTTGGTGTAATCGAATGCTCGTTTAATGGATTGGTTTGAGACTATATTTGCATTATTGTGTATTAGTTAATGACAATCTAACCCTTTGGCCTTGCTAAGAACTATTAAATTGTATTTGTTTATGACCACTGACGTTTAAATTACTGTTATAATCCTTTCACATTGAGTCACATGCCAGCAGTGTTTATATTCATTGTTTAATTTGAAACATATCGTTTTAACCTAGTACTATTTGCTAACAAAATTAAAATGTTTGACCTTAAAAGGCTGTAGTGATTCGTGACCTGTAAATAACACAGCAACATCCCCCCTTGTGTCATGTGTATAATTTTGAGACGTAAGCAAAATTTACGTATGCCACACAACTAATGCTATGACAAATGTAAGCTAATCTAACTTATTTACAATGTATTTTTGCATATAACGTTAATAATCCGTAACCTATACTGATCCTACTCTTATGTTTTATCCTTTGCCTGCAATTCTTCTACGTCTCCTCTACCTGCTGAAATCATAATATTCTAACTTCATCCTTATTTTTTTTTCTAACTAGAAATTTGTTTACTCAATTGCTGTAGCATTTTTACTTTCTTTCTGTGTTAAATGCATCCCCATAACTACCAATCATTCATGGCTTCTCGTACCAGTATTACAATACATAACCCCATATAGTGTGCTCATCGGCTACTTCCTATATTTTATTCATTATTCATATATTGGCTCCTACTTGGCCTACTAATAAAACATATTCCCCTGTCGATATAGTGTGCTCTCTGGCTACCTCCTATATTTATTTTATTATTCATACCTTGGCTCATAATTGGCCTATACTTAAAAACTATTCCCCCCATGTAATACAATATATAACCTAGACATCTCCCCGATGCCTGCCTTCTTTTAACACAGCGTTACTTAACGTCACCTTTCCTGCTACTATGCCAATTTAGTTTTAAGCACTTACTTGTCCCAATTCACTAACATTCTGCTACTTTATAAACAAATCCATCTACTTTGTACTTCTAAATTCTTATCTCCACACATTTTCTCAAACTTGCATTGACTTTCCTTTATTTCCAACTTAACCTTTGCAAATATCGTTTCTATGCTCCCTTTCTTAACTTAGAGTAGTTTCAGTTTAGTTTTTATTCTTATACTTTTGCTCGTTTTTAAACTCATCCCCCCTATTCCATTTTATCTTTATATAACCATTCTTATCATCTTATATGTGTAACCTAACTGCCTACCACCTATTTAGTTTATTCCTACTTTGCTACACATAGTTATAATATTTTTATTCTAAATGTAGTAATTTTCTATTAAATACTTCCCATAATTTTTTTTACCTACTTCCTATGTTTATCTACCTACACCTATTATTACAATTTACACTGAACTTTATTCATCCCTATCGCTTTTATATGGATAAATTTGAGATAAGTGAAATTTACCCCTAATTCTGTCTGAATCTGGAAATCGCAATTCATATGTGTCCCGAAACTTGCTTTGAACTACATACAGTCCCATAAACGGTAAAACGAACTTGGCACAAACACCTGCCTGCCTGTCTGCTACTCTTAAGCTTCGCACTACTACCTGCTCCCTAGTACTGTTAAAATTCTGTTTGCTATATGTGACCTCTCCTATTTTTAATTTAACCATTCCTTTAAACTGATCGAAATCGTAACATTGTTCCTCGGCACTCTCGAACCATGTATTTGAACTCCCTTTTAATATGGATTTTAAACCGTTAATTTCAGTCACCCTGTTGTAGTTGTGTCTTAACCGCTCTTTCGAATTATCTAAGTCCACCTGTAAATTTTTAATGACAGGCTTCGGGTGTATCTTACCGTTATGGCCATAAAATTTAATATTAAGGTTGTTTGTAGTATCATCAAATATGATGAGTCCTACTCCCATGTTATATTCGGGCCTATTATTCCCCTGCATACCCAAATTTTCTATTCTATTCTCTAACTCAGTGTTAAGTTGACCACAATGTTTTTCAGTGTAATTTTTACTTTCTTCCCTGACTATCCCTATTTTATTTTCTAATTCACTCCTAACTTGACTACACTGTTTTTCAGTGCATTTTTTTGTTTCTTCCCTTACTATACCTATTTTATTTTCTAATTCAGTCTTAACTTGCCTACACTGTTTTTCAGTGCATTTTTTACTTTCTTCCCTGACTATCCCTATTTTATTTTCTAATTCACTCCTAACTTGACTACACTGTTTTTCAGTGCATTTTTTTGTTTCTTCCCTTACTATACCTATTTTATTTTCTAATTCAGTCTTAACTTGCCTACACTGTTTTTCAGTGCATTTTTTACTTTCTTCCCTGACTATCCCTATTTTATTTTCTAATTCACTCCTAACTTGACTACACTGTTTTTCAGTGCATTTTTTTGTTTCTTCCCTTACTATACCTATTTTATTTTCTAATTCAGTCTTAACTTGCCTACACTGTTTTTCAGTGCATTTTTTACTTTCTTCCCTGACTATCCCTATTTTATTTTCTAATTCACTCCTAACTTGACTACACTGTTTTTCAGTGCATTTTTTTGTTTCTCCCTTTACTATACCCATTTTATTTTCTAATTCAGTCTTAACTTGCTCACACTGTTTTTCAGTGTATTTTTTACTTTCTTCCCTAACTATCCCTATTTCATTTTCTAATTCAGTTCTAATTTGACCCCACTGTTTTCCAATGTATTTTTTATTTTCTTCATTAACGATCCCTATTTTGTTTTCAGTATTTATCTCTACCTGACTCACTTCCTGACTTATTTTTCCTTCAAGCCGTTCGCATCTTGTGTTTAATTTTGCTTCTATTAAAACCTGCTCCTGATCTAATCTGATTTCAAGATTCTCTATCTTGTCATTACTTTTTATAAACTGTTGTTGTATTGTTTCCCACCTTTCCTGAGCTTTAAGTTCAAATTCTTCCCATTTCTTATCACTTTGCTGTATTTCCTGTCTAAGTTCCTGGTTATTTGCCGCTATCCTATCATTTATTTCATCTAGCTTTTTATTCACTACCTGTGTGATTTCTTGTTTAACTTCCTGACCAAATTTTTCTATCTTACTATTCATATTCCGAATCTCACTATTTATATTCTGAATCTCACTATTTATATTCTGACTTATTTCCCTCAACATTCTCTTTATGTCGTCGTCTCGTCCCCCCATGCTTTGTTGCACTGATTGTACTGTTTCTAATTTTTCTGTTTCTACCTGCATTTTCCTATTTTCCTCTACTACTTGACTTTCCTCTACTTTGTCTTCCATAGTATTTTGACCCTTTGACCTCAACTGATATTCATTATTCATTTTTACTATTTTTATATAAACAAATTACCCCTCGGACCTAACGCGTCACGTTTCTGGGCGCCAAAAAGTTGCCGTGTTACCCCTTTAATTTACACCCCCCTTACTAAATTGCTTATTAAGCCCTCGCACAAAAGGGGATGCCTAAGTGAAATTTTACACCTTACCTGTACTTTTAATTTTAGCTTACGAAGCACAGCCTTGGGATACCACAAACAGCTCTTATTTGTTTACTAACTAATCTGCATGTGACTCAAATTAAAATGCAATAATCTGAGGGTTATAGAAATTTATTCAGATTAATACTTATTTCGCGGGTTCCTAGGGTTTGATGGTCAAAGAGACGATTGCTTTAATTTAATATTATCCTCAAATCAATCCTTACACTTTTATAACGGCAATAAACCAAAACTTTCGGGCAATTCATGCAGCAGAATAACTGATATAACGTTACCAAATGCGAAGTCCGGCCCTGGACTCCCTGCTGTGCGCCGGCGCGAATCGATCGTGAATCGATTCGAGATTTGCAAATTTCAATGGCGGCGCTCGTGGTGTCATCAACAGGTGTTGTCGTCAGCGGCTTGGTGCTTCTTTAGTGTTCCTCTCGTGTTATGCTGTCCACCTAAGGATCGTAGACGCTTGTATGACGAGGTAAGCTGACTTAATTTTTCTCGCGTAGAAACCAAACAACACTTAGAAAAAACACTCGTTTTATTTTCAACGCTAATCTTGACAAATAACGTGATACAAATTCATCGGCTTATGACATAACAACCCGCATATCAGCAGATAAGCCAAGCGAAGTCCCCCTCAAGGGTGCGAAAAGGCTTATATACAAGGGTTGAAACCCCCCATACTCGGGCTAATCCTTTCTAATTGGATCGTAACATGCCACATGGCGCAAATTTCCGTTAGGTCATTTAGGTTCAGTTTTGCGTCAAATGGCCGTTACAAACACGTCTAAATTGGCGGGAAATTTTGACAAAGATTCGTTACTGTCTAGATCTTGAAATATTGCTTGGCACCAGAATATATGGCAGGAAATAGCCCCCATTAACAAATGCTGTATCTATTGTATAATTTCGCGGGCGTTTCTATGCACGCCACGCTCACAAAAATAGAGCGGGAAAAATTAACCTAGTAACTAATTAAATACAAACTTAAATCTATCCATTTAGCTAATTTAATTATATGTACAGGTCGCTCTAATTAATATGCACCCTTGGCACACTTTTGGACCATATCTTGTTGGAGGACCGCTAACAAACATCCCGTTTCGGATGAGTTTGGATTCCTGACAAACAACGGCACCTGGTGATCTTGTTATATTCATTTGGAGGAACGCCACCTGCAACGGCACCTAGGCCCTGCTCGTTCCTGGTGTTGATATCCCAGTTTAACTCAAGTGTTTAGTGTTGCCACAGGTATGATTAACTTTTGTTGATGTTTCCAACTATTACACGTGGCTATTGTTATTTCAGGAGAATTCACCCTTGATTGGAACTGCTCCATGTTATTGCCCTGCGTTCCAACACCCCATGTCCTCCTGTGGCCTGCGGTCTGCATCCGAGCGTTCGGAACCAGTTGCTCGAGTCGTCCAGCTTCCCTGCTTGCTATAGTGCCTGGAACCTGTGCAGTTCTATGTGCAGATGGTCCTTCCACCTTGATGTCGACGTGGGATTACCGCGCACACATACACTGCATTACCCGTTCACCGGAAATACACTTGTCGCACTATATCACAGGTGTATTGCACCTCCTGCGTGCACTTGCCCATTTATAATTTTGGTGTAATCGAATGCTCGTTTAATGGATTGGTTTGAGACTATATTTGCATTATTGTGTATTAGTTAATGACAATCTAACCCTTTGGCCTTGCTAAGAACTATTAAATTGTATTTGTTTATGACCACTGACGTTTAAATTACTGTTATAATCCTTTCACATTGAGTCACATGCCAGCAGTGTTTATATTCATTGTTTAATTTGAAACATATCGTTTTAACCTAGTACTATTTGCTAACAAAATTAAAATGTTTGACCTTAAAAGGCTGTAGTGATTCGTGACCTGTAAATAACACAGCAATATATATAATAGTAGGTATATAATTTTTTGTGAGGCTCATCCTAAAATAATAAAAACAGTATTTAATATAGTGGATATGTAGTTTTAAAATTGCATACCTCTTTGCATACATATAACACTCTCCGATATATCCAACCGCACCCTCAAATCGGGGGGCCATAGTTGGCCTCCCGGGGGTGTGGTTAAGTTAACCGGTATGAGTCCGGACGTCACCAAGGGGGTCCCAGGGGGGTCCCAGGGGGGGGGGGGAAAACATGCCATTGCTAGCCAGCGCTATACAGACAAATTGTTAAAAAGTTTTCATCCTTTGCACCATTTACTTACGTTTTCAAAAAGTTGGGGATATAGCCCCCTCAGATAGTTGAACACTCGATTACACACTAAAATTATAATATAAATTAATAATACAATAATTGTGAATAGATATTTTTTTACCTTCGTCCGGAATGTTTGATTGCATTTTGGTAACTAAACGAAATATGCGCTTTGCTAAAAACCGCAAATTAGACTCGCGGTTTTTGTTGATAACATATTATTTGAAATTAGATTGCTTGTGCATTTGTACAGTAGGTTGTTTTTTATGCCAGTGTGTATTACTATTGCAAAAACATGCCTGTTCCCGCTGATTTTCTCACAAAACATATGTTATATTGTAAAAAAACACAGTTATTATTTTTCGAATGGGTTAATTTGTCCTGGGTGCAATGGTGAAAAATAGTTGTAGGTAACGTATTTTAAAAACATTCTGTATTTATGTTGCATGCACATGCATCTTCCTGTGTGATTAGCTGTTGATAACAACTAAAAACAGCGGATGCTTAATATTGCGTCTAATTAATATATCGTGCAGATTTCAAAATTGGGTGTGCCCCCCTTTCGCTGCTCTTTAGGGGTGCTAATAATATTGCTGTTGGTGTTGTATGTATTTTCGCCCTCATACAATGTTTTCAGCAATACTCTTTGTATCCCATAGTCTTCTTCTTGTTGCAACACCCTAAAATATTTGTGTGTTATTTTATTCTACAGTGAGCGCCAAAAAGCATTGGTCAGTTTCAATACCTAATAAAAACCCATACACTTCACCTATGGAATCAATGATAATTTCTTCATAAATCGGAAACTTGGGAGTTTTGTTTCAATGTTTGACATCCTCCGAAAGTGACAGTTTGGTGTGCTGTTTCATCGTCAAATATTGTCGGGGCTCATTTTTTCGAGGAAATTGGTGAAACGGTAACGGTTACATCTCAAAGACATTACATGCTTTAAAGATCTTTTTATTGCAAATAGAGGAGGAGATAGTAAATGAATATTGGTTTCAACAGGACGGTGCTACAAATTACACCGCAAGAATTAATACGAATCTCCTACGACAATCGTTTCCAAATAAACTGATTTCTTGCTATGGTGACCTTCATTAGCCCTCGAGATCGCAGGACATAACCACTCCTGATTTTTTCTTTGGGATTACTTGAAAAGCAGAGTATTTACAAGCAAGATAAGAAATCTGGCTTAAAATGTTTATTCGGGAAAATATTGAAGCTATACTGCAGGATATGCGGCAACGTGTGATGAGAGATTTCGGCCACCGTTTAAAAGAGTGCATTCAACAAGAGGGGAGTCATTTAACCGACAGCATTTTTCATAAGTGAATCTCCCATTCTTAGTCTTTAAGAAATAGTTCTGATTAACTGTGTAATTTAAGCAAATAAATTGTTATTACAAATTGAAACTGACCAATGCTTTTTGGCGCTTACTGTATAATCTGTTATATTGTGGTTTCTTGTTTTACAGTTGCACCCTAGACACCTCGGATTTCTAATCTCAGAATTGGTTGTGGTAAAACCCGCCGCAACTGCATGTGGGGATTATTTTGTGGGATTTGGCTAAAATGATTTGAATCTGTGGTGATTTGATTTATGTGGGTGAAAACTGCTTTTAATTCGCCAATGAACAGGTAATAAACTACTCAAACTAATAATTTATATGAATACAGCTATCAGATTACTTTCATAAATAAAATTGGTGATATATGTTTTTGATTTGATATGTATGGGCGAAAACTGCTTATTAATTTGCTAATAAACAGGTAATAAACTGCTCAAACTAATAATTTATGTGAATGCAGCTATCAGATTACTTTCATAAATGTAACATTTTAATCTCTGTTTGACCCGCGCTAGTGGTGTCAAAATGAGTTGAATCTGTGTTGTTATTAATATGTTTAAATAGTTGTATTATCGGCGATGTAAAGCTTAATTAACCTATGGGCGCATGTAATTTTGTATCTGTTTGCACCTCACATTTTTTTAATCAAAATAAACTACATTATTTTCTATGTATTATTTCTTGTGTTATGTGGGGTTTGTGATATATACAGTGGGGTCCATTAAGTGTGCAACAAATGGGACATTTTTTTATTAGTTGTAAAACCGAAATTTAAATACCGCCAAAAGTTAGTGCATGTTCAATAACCATATCAGATGCCCTTAGAATGGCTTCAAGTCAAACAATATACAGGGCAGGACAAAAAATATGAAATTCGTTCAAGAATAAAGTTACCTTATTTAAAAAAATATAGCAAAATTTTATTGAGGAAAGTTGTTTAGAATCAAAAGTTATGCTCAAATACAAAGTCACGGCCTCCTATTCGAATTTTGATTCTTTTTTTGTAAAATTTTGTATTATCCCCGTATGATACATATTTTTATTATTCTGATTTTATTAAGAGTTTTTCATATGTAAATTATTATTAGTAAAGCATTTGCCTTGTTAAGAAGAATATTTGCGAAATTCTAAAGTTCTGTTAAATATCGTTGCAACAAACATGAAGTGGACGGTTACCTAAAAAAATATAAATCCAAGTAAATTTTACAAATACGCTTCAAGTTGCTAAAAGTTATTTAAAAGGGATGTGGTTGTGGCTACTTTAAATACATATAAAATCAAAATAATAAAAATATGTATCATACGGGGGTAATATAAAATTTTCAAAAAAGAATCAAAATTCGAATAGGAGGCCGTGACTTTGTATTTGAGCATAACTTTTGATTCTAAACAACTTTTCTCAATAAAATTTTGCTATATTTTTTTAAATAAGGTAACTTTATTCTTGAACGAATTTCATATTTTTTGTCCTGCCCTGTATATTGTTTGACTTGAAGCCATTCTAAGGGCATCTGATATGGTTATCGAACATGCACTAACTTTTGGCAATATTTAAATTTCGACTGTACAACTAATAAAAAAATTTCCCATTTGTTGCACACTTAATGGACCACACTGTATATATAAAATTTGTGTTATATGTGTTTTTGATTTGATTTGTGTGGACGAAAACTGCTTATTAATTTGCTAATAAACAGGTAATATACTACTCAAACTAATAATTTATGTGAATACAGCTATCAGATTACTTTCATAGCTCAAATTCTTTTTATTTATTTATTTAGATATCAATACAGTTCATCCGCCTTAATAATAATATGTATTTACTACTATGTTCAAACATGATTTATCTTTTGTTGGCGCGGTGTCTAGGATACAGTTACAAACCTCATGTGAAAACTTTATTTTTTGTACAATTATATTAAACATATAAATTCAATAGGGGATCTGCATCATTGGCGTTCACTGTGCATTGATTTGCTCGAGTGTTAAATGAATATGAATGATTGATTATTTTCAGTAGTTGAAATCACATTGTATCATAAATCGAGGTACAAATTTGCTGTTGCAGCCGATAGCGTGCTTGGTTTATGCATATATATAATACACATATATTGCTAGTAGGGCCTCGGAACGTCAGAAAACATTACGGCGCCGACATAGTTTCACTTAGAGTATAACGCGTCTCGTGCGCATGCGTGGGAATTCGAACTCCGCCTTTAGAAGCGAATTTTAAACTTGACCACTTCCCCATTGGGCGGACGACGCCGCCGCCCTTGCGCACCGCCCACCATTATACATTGAAGAGTTGGTTGTCTGTCTCACTTCCTTGGTGAGTTTCCCACTCATAGCCGCTAGCAATATAGTAAGTATTAGATATATGGGTTTATGATTTAACGCATCCGTTGCGGTTATCTGGCGTCCCCGTATCTCACATACATGCAATCGTTTTTTGCTTAAATTATTTTTTGTAGTTGTTAGTAAATGTCGCTCCCTACAGATTACTATAAACACTTTAACTATTTAACCGATAGATGGCATATCCTGTACCGCTTGTCGCTTATCTGCTATCAGTTCTTGTGGTTACTCGCGCTCGATAAGTCCTTATCAACTCTTGCGGTTTCTTACCAGCTTATTCTTATCGCTTCGTGTCTGTCTCATGAGTACAAAACATTTATTTGTAAAATTGCCACAAAGGCTTCAGGCTCCAGCTTCTGGCTCCCGACACTTCCCCACCGACACCTGCGCATCAAGTCGTCTGCGCATGGGGGCCCCCACGCGCGCAGCATGGGGGCCAACGCCTTACAATATGGCGGCTGGGGCTGCGCAGACGATCTGCGCAACAGGCTGCGCAGACGACCTGCGTAGTGACACATTTTGAGCCCAGACTGGCATTAGTTTATTGTGGTGTATTTTGGCAGCAGCTAAAGTTTGCTTTTTGTAATCCGCTTTCGCGGAGTGCAGGCCTTCGCAGCACGATTGCCTTAAATACATTCATTCCAATTTGCAACGGCATTGAATAAACATATAGTCGCATGCGTTGACTTTAATTAAATATTAGTGCAATACACTACAGTTATCTACTAATAATTTTCAATGTCTGCTTTTATATTAAAAACTATATCAGCAGCTTCCTCGCCATTAAAATTAATTAAATTTTCTTTGATGGCGTGAAACGGATTCTCGGTTCAGTCGCAAGATTATGGTTTTCCTACGAGATATTTTCAACAGGATACTCGGTTAATTAGTACTATCTAGGTTTTACTTTGCGATATTTGCAACAGGATGCTCGGTTCAGTCGCAAGATTATGGTTAGTAGATAGACAAGGCCGGTTTTGGAGCACTTCCAGTGGTTCTGAACTCGGCTAAGTACGTGGCCGAGGCGGTTTTGGGGTGCAGCCCTAGTCACCATATTGTGGGGCTCCGGCCGTGCGCCGGTCGAAGGCGAGGGCCCCCCATGCGCCGACGACGGGAGGGCCCCCATGCGCCGAGTTGCTGTGCGCAAGCGCGGTGTGGGTGGGGAGTCCCCTTTCGGGTGTGGGGGCCCCATGGGCGCCGGCGCTGCAAGGGCCCCCTTTCGGAGCTACGCCCCGGGTGGCGGCCCCGGCCCCCTGGTTCCGGGGGGCCGAATCCATATATAGTGATTTTACAGTTAATTGTATGTATTTGCGACTGTGTCGGACTGCTGATAAGACTTATCTAAACCGCAAAATGACGTGTCTGCCGGCGCCCGATATTACTCAGTTGCGTTAAATGACGTGTCTACCGGCGCCCGATATTAATCAGTTGGTGGCTTCGAGTGCCGGTGATGCTGTTAAGAAAAGAAAATACCGTCGTCGTCGAAAGGGACAGCAGCGACCTAAAACAGGCGGATTCCTTCCATTTTTAATACCTCTGTTTGTGGGATTATCAGCTACCGGTGTTCTGGCCGGTGGCGCTCATTGCATTAATAATAATCTGCCATCGTCCACCACAAGTTCGTTTAGATTTTGTGATTGTTAGAGAAATCGATCATTTTAAATTGCATGACTTTCAGAGTGCGTGCGATAAAAATTTGCAAATATTTTTTACGATTAACGATGATGTAGTACCACGTCAAGCAAAACTTAAATATAATTTTATATTCGAAACTACTGTACAGCTACAGGTATACAACTGGACCGGCGGCGGTGGAAAAGTAAAGAGAACAGAGCTAATAGCCTGTTTAAATTTACATCGTGATCGTAATTGTTCGAGCATTACAAAGATAAATAATATCGATAAAAATCAGACATTAAAAAATAGTCCAGAAGCTGTGCGTTATATGTGAGATTGATTTCAAAGTAAATGGTATCGTAAAATCTGATTAGTGTCTTCGTGGATTGAGTAGTTCGACCAGCAGCCATGAAAGTGCGCCGGTAGAGGGCGAGGGCCCCCATGCGTCGACGACGAGAGGGCCCCCACAGCCGAAAAGGGACTCCACCCACACCGCATCAGATATTAAAAAATAGTCCAGAAGCTGTGAGTTATATGTGAGATTGATTTAAAAGTAAATGGTATCGCAAAATCTGATTAGTGTCTTCGTGGATTTAGTAGTTCGGCGACCACCGCCACCACCACCACCATTAACCCCCACCACCACCACCACCACCAGCCATGAAACTTGTAGTCGATGTGCAGGGGTTCAATACAGCCGATAAAGTCTTCACACCAAAGGAATTGGCTGCCTACAATGGTAGTAGCGTAACCCAATATATTTTTAAGCCGCCCTTTGCATTTACTGCTTTACCGTCAAGCTTGCAAAAGCAAGCTCAGTGGTTGACGAGGTATCACCATTGCATCGATTGGAACGAATTTCAGTCACGTGACACTTCCGGTTTTCGAGAAATCACGTGATTTCTCGAAAACCGGAAGTGTCAGTACGCTGTTTCAGCAGCCAAACGGAGCTGCGACCCTCTGCGCCTTAAAACCTCGATCGGTTAGGCAACCACTTTGACAGCTTCCAGAATGTTCCGATGCGGCGTACCACTTTGACACCTTCCAGGTCTGGGTACAGTTTTTATTTAATACGCGTTCTATTTGAAAAACGGTCTTTTTGTTTTTTTAAATGAGACATTTGTGTCACTGGGTGCTAGTTAAATATTAATTCGCCAGAATATAACTTAGCTCTGACGAAATTTCAAGAATTCTATCGATTTCCAATCAACGGAGGAAATTTAAACAGCGAAATGGAACAACTGGTGGAAGAAAAAAGATGTGGGGTCCCAGATATTAGCACATACGTGCTTTATCCTACGAAATGGACCACAAATATTATTACCTGGAATTTTCATGGGGAGAGCAACGAAGAATTAGTAACATTTAAAGCAGCATTTGAACTATGGAATCGATATACGAATATAACGTTTAAACAAACAGATCAGAATCCTATGATTTTAATCTCGTATCAAGCAGCTCGCCATAGGTATCAAGGAAAATCAGAAGTGTGCACTTTTGAACTAGCCGGTGATTCATTGGGACACTCTTATTTCCCCGACGGTAAAAACAACGTGGTGGAAATTCATATTTTAAAAACCAAAGAGTGGTATGTTGGAACGGGAAGTTTACCTAATGGAAAGATAAGTTTATATACTGCTCTGGTTCACGAAATCGGACACGCTTTAGGACTACATTATTCGCCTATTAAATCCTCCATCATGTATCCCTATTATTCGAGGGGAAGCGAGGAGAAATTCAACGTATCAACTTTTAAACTAGATTATGACGATAAATCAAGTATTCAAGCGTTATACGGAAAAAACATTATAAAACGTAAACAAAGAAAAAACGACTACATCAGTGATTCCTTCTACTACGACTACAAACACAGCAGCGACGGCGGCGGTAGAAGCAGTAACGTTAAAAATTAACGGCGCTGTTAATACGAACGCAGGTCAGACCTATATCTTTTTCGATAACCACTACAACCTTCTATTAAACGAATGCACGTTTCAATATATCAGATATGGTTTGAACAGATATATAGGTAGATATATAGCTGGGCACATTTATCTCTTTAACAAAAAAGGATATTACAAATACAACGAATTCACAAATATCACAACAGAAGGTGGCAAAAAGAACTTAGACATATTCGGAATAAATTGTCCACGAGAGAGCATTCTACAACAAATACAAAAATTATTAAGCAATTTAATGTCTTTACGAATGGACGACGACTACGACGACGATGATTAGTATTGTGTTCTCAAGTCTACATATTTAAATGAGAAATATAAATTTTGGTTGCATTCGTTCAATTTAACATTGTTTTTTATGGAAAAGTAGCACAATTCACGTAGACAATAGGAGCCCCCGGAAATAGATGTTCCGTTGTCGGTACTTGTAAACAATTATAAAGATTATGATAAAACTAAAAAAGTTTCAGTTTTGTTACAATGTTTTTCTCCTCCTCATCCCCCTACTTGGGTGGTTGTGATTGTATTCGGTGCAGCGATATTCAATCGTTTTTGAAGCGCGCGAAATCAAGACAATCGCCAATATTTCCTCCCAATGATGATGATGAGCCTATAGCTAAAAGGGTAAAAGGAAACGATGACGAGTGTATTTCCTTTTACCCCGTCGAAAACAGTTTACCTGATTATCTGTCGTTGAATAAATGGGAAGATACCATGAATACTAATGAACAATGTTACATTCACAATTGCCGATAGTAAATCGGAGCATGCAGCCGCACTAGCTCAGGAGAAGGGCGTGAGTGACTTACCTTCCAAACTAAAAGATCGAACTCATAGGGGCGCCAAGAGGTTTAAAGCCCATGTCCCACTCGTTCATTTAAGCAAGAAACCAATAAAATCGCTCAAGGAAGCAATACCAAATAAAACAATGAAAAACCCACAGAGTGATAAATCGTATAATATTTCCAATAGTTAATTAATCAGGTAACAGGGAGGCATAAAATCATGTTGTAATTACTGGCATAAATGTACACAGACAAGACTAACACAAAAATAAATATATCACATTAGCAATTATCACAGTGTTACTTATTTTACAAGCTTGACAGGGTGCATTCGAAATCGCAGCTATGCTGATAGCATGTTAAGCTCATTTCTACGTGGATTACTTTCCACAGTAAACTGGCCGAAACAAGTGCTTTAACAACAACCCGGATGCTAAGGGAATGACAGTACGGTGCTGCGTTCCACCATGAATATATGAAATTAAATTGTTATACCACACCCAACTATTCATCCAGACCTGTATGTAAATAGGGTTTTAAATACTCTGCTGGTCACTGTTCCAGCTAAATTTTAATTGTTACCGAAGGCATGGAACAGTTGTACTTTGAAGTTACCATTCGCTCAGTTAATTCTCAAGCAACATGAGCTTCGATAAATTGAAAAATAGCACAGATACAGCTGGCAGTTCGTTTAACACCTGAATACAATAAATCAACTACGGTCAAGCCGCTACTAAAATCCTAAATGAATTGCTAAACAAATACGGCAAGGCAGTTAAGAATTACAATAAAAATTACAATGTAAAATAGCCGTTATCTGAATCACTGTAAATGCTACATAACGAACACGGCGAGGTCGTTTAACAGTTCGGTATCATTCATAAATCGTAACACCAAAATAGCATATAGATATATATATTCAAACCAAATTCTGCACCACGGTGTTGCTGCCAATGCAGGGGGGCTGCTCTCAACGATGCAGAAGGTTACGACAAACATAAGCGCGAATTCATGCCACTCGGTGATGCCATGAGTCGCCGCTTCGGGGTAATTTCAGTCCATAGCTTGGAGACTAAGTATATACACTCCAAATTAGCGATCAAATAAAGAGGATTAAATATGCTTACCAGGAGAATCCTGCCTAATCCGATACCAGAAAATGTGTTCGTAAAACTTCACAATTTCATGGCTTATAGCCGACAAGGTGGTTAGAACACTTACACCACGAACGCTTGAGGCGATGGGTAATCTTTTCGAACCATTAAACTAGTTCTGCCATAATCAGGGGATTCGATGATTCCCGATTTTTCTAAAACGGCCAAGTCAATCTTCCAACACGTTTCGCAAAGCTAAAGTGACGCTCGACTATCTCGACATCTAACGACAACGGCGGAAGTTGGTGCCGATAATATAGAAACCTGTATTTCAAATAGAAAATAGAAACCTGTACTTCCACTGGAAATGTTTCAAGTAGCGATTTGTATTGTTCGAAAAACAACAAAGGTTGCCTGCCAATTAGGCGCTTTCGCTCGTAGAATTGCTAAATATATGAAAAACAAATAACTGGTCTCAACAAGAACAACCGGCGGAAAGATTTTAGAAAAAAGCGTTTGAATTCAAAGCAAAACGATGATGACGATGTCGAGTCTTCAACTAAAAGAATAAAAACACACCACCACCACCACCACGATTATGAATCTAATTCGTTCTTCGAAAACAGTGCAGTAGTACCACCTGATTATGGATGGGAAGATGCGATTGAATTTCCATTGGTGAGAGATGGGGAGACGGACAACGATGCTAACGAGGAACAACCCTCGACTCCTAGAAAAGTTATTAAATTTGATCACGTGATAGGAAATTCGCAGTACTTTCTCACAACAAATAGTTGGGAACATAAGAAAGTGATTACCGTTGGCTTTAATACACAATGTAACAGTGAAGGTTTAAGTTTGGGACCAGTAGTACAAGTCTTATGCATCAGATGCATGGATATAGCTGAAACTGATAAAGCTATATGTTTAAATCAGTTTCAATGGCAACAATTGCTACAATTACAACCAGAAATAACGGCATACCTATTGGAATACAATTATAAGCCGGCATTTTTAACAGACAAGAGTGTTTGCAGTGTCATTAAAGAACTGTCGATTAATGTTTTCAGAATTTGAAAGATTGACTGAATTACAAGATGTGATTAATTATCGCCTTAAACAAGCAGATGTCTATGAGGTAAACAAATTTATTAATATCCTGATACAACAAACTGCGCACTACGGTCAACAATATACCGATGATGGAATTCTACAAGATGCTAGAATGCTGTTAAATACAGAACTAAGTTATAAGTCCTATGAAATACTCTGTGCTCTGGAAATATTGAATTTACATCGAAATCGTTTTCTTATTGCAGTCAAAAGATTACGTAAGCTATGGTGTAATCAAGCAAATGCTGCTGCCGCTGCTTCACCAGAAATGACAACCACATCTTAATAATCTTAGTGATTTACGTACAATGCTGACAGTGTACTCTATAAAAAGGGAAACATTTAAAAAATTTCGTCTATTATCACTTGGGAATTCATGATGATGATGATAAATCTCACATCGATAATCCTGCTTAGTTTGCTTACACCTGAAAAGGAATTAATTGTAAGTAAACCGGTCGCTGCAACGAGAGCGTGCATTTATCCAGAATTCGGAAATGGAGACCGGCCTCAAACCAATGAAACTTTAGCATGGCCCGCTAAATGGCTTCTTATGACAATGGACTATTTTTCGAATGGTCATGAATATTATGTATATCGTATAAATTTAAGTAGATTTAAGAATAACAACAACGAAACATTTCTATTTTATAAAATTAGATTTAAGATTAACCATAATATAACAGAGGAAACAGATTGGAGAATAGAAATATGGAATTTAAATAATTCTTTCAGTAGTATAGATGGTGTTAGTTTTGAATGGATAGCGCCGCCACCAAATCCTAGTGTATATAGCAACAGTTGTCAATTAGTAATCGTTGTTCTTGCCTATGTATTATCGGCTGTATTATTCGCAACATGTATACAAAGTTTTATTTTGTTGTACAAAATGCGGCAATAAATGTATAAAATATCGGTTGTTGTTTTTTCCTTTATTTCTCTTTCTCTTTGATAAAGTATAAATAGAAGTGTTATATGGCGCATGCTTCTAAATGACGTTAGTACGAGGACGTTGTAAGAAGGCAAAAAAAAATTCGTCGCTAAAGCTAAAGCTGTTAAAGAAGTGGTATAGTTAACAGTCTAATCAATAATTTACCTTTTGAGCTTCATTTACCTGGGAATTATCAGTACTGTGCGCCCGGAACGCGCTTAAAAGAACGTCTTGCACGAGGTGATCCCGGTATAAATGCGTTAGATAGTTTATGTAAACAGCACGATATTCAATATTCTCTTAATCGAGATAATTTGGAAGCTAGGCATAGGGCAGATAAAGCATTAGAAGAAGGAGCCTGGCAAATATTCAATTCAAACAACGCTAGTTTCGGGGAGAAGGCCTCTGCTTGGCTCGTTACAACGATAATGAAAGCTAAACAGAAATTTGAAATGGGTATGATGAGGAAGAAAAGAAAGTCTCGCATTTTAAAATTACCTAAAAATGGAATGGGAGGACTTATACCGTTTGATATTAATCAGTTGGTGGCTTCGAATGCCGGTGATGTTGTTAAGAAAAGAAAATGCCGTCGTCGTCGAAAGGGGCAGCAGCGACCTAAAACAGGCGGGTTCCTTCTGTTTTTAATACCTCTGTTTGCGGAATTATCAGCTGCCGGTGCTCTGGCCGGTGGAGCATCCGGCATAGCGAAAGCTATAAATGATTCCAAAGCAGCTAAAAAACAAATGGAAGAAGCGAACCGGCATAATAGTGTCATGGGAGCTATCGCCTTAGGGAAAAAATTAGGTGGCGGCGGCAGAAAAACGAAAAAAAAGAGGAGAGCCAAGCGCCCTACTACAAAGAAGGCCGGAGGAGCTCTATATTTAAAACCGTATCCAAAAAACTAATTAGATTGCCTCAAAGAGCGTTATCGGATTCAGATTTAATAATATGCAAAAAATGTGCCATATTTTCGAGGTGTATACATGTATACATAACGAGAGCGGTATTGTAAATTTGGATAGTGTAAAGGGGATGGGAACACACTGGGTAGCATATAAAAAGCGCGGGTCTAAAGTAAAATATTTCGATAGTTTTGGTGATTTACAGCCACCCGTGGAAATTATTCGATATTTTAAAGGTTGTAGAATCTTTTACAATTACGAACGAAAACAAAAATTTGATACCGTTATTTGCGGGCATCTATGTCCGGATTTTCTTTATAAATAGCGTAACTTAAGCTCATCTGAACATTAGTTATGTCTCTGTTACTCTTACTAGAAGGAGCAGTTAATATACTAGAGGCATCTTATCGCGAACCGATACCATTAGATGCGAAGAAAAGTTATCTGGTTGCTCTGAGAGGATTTTACGGATGTAATTCTATTAAAAATATTCACGCGGGAAACGACAAATTTTATTACAAAGACGATAAAGGTACAACTCAAACTATACATATACAACACGGTTCATACAAAATAGATCACCTTAACGAATATTTAGAAGAATCACATTAGTCCTAAAGGTGGTTTTCGATTGTGGGCAAACAATTCTACGCTACAAGTAGAATTTAAAAGCGTTTACGAGGTGGATTTTTCACAACCAGATTCTATTGGACGTATGCTAGGTTTAAACCTTTACAATATCAAGCGGATAAAAAGCACGCTTCCGAATTAGACATTCAAATCGTTAAGCATACAAACGTATACGTGGAATGTAACATTATTAAAGGAGCGTATCGTAATAATTTAAATGCTCATATTTTATACGGCTTTAGTATAGGTGTAGAACCTGGCTATCGTATGGATGTTGTACAGTTTAGTCCTATATATTTAGAAGCGAGCGTCGAAACAATACACAATATAGAGCTGCGTTTCGTTGATCAAAAGGGTGAACTTATAGAATTCGGAAACGAATTGGCGAGTATATTGCTTGAAATCAAAGAAAATGGGGATCGATTTTAATAACCCTAGTAGTAGTAATTACTGGCAAAAAAATATTCAATCACGGAGGAGTACAGTCGCGACGAAAAAGTATAAAAGAAGGTAAGGATCCAGCGTAAAGTTTAAAGTTTAATAGGTTTCAAACCAGAGTCAAGCTTACACGTCAAGAACGTGACTTCTTAAGTCATCAATTGGGACTTGAAGTGAAGTGAACCACACAAAATGTCGAATAAACTAAACGTTTTCAGTAAAATTAACTTTGACGAGTCCATCGAAAAAGAAAATTTACAAACGTATCTGCCGTATGGCAATGCTACCTTTAATTATACCGACGAAATTAGAATTTTAATACAAAGTCAAGATCTAATAACCGATGTGTGTGAAAGTTTTATCTATGTGGAGGTTAAAATTGCTGTAACTGAGGAGAAATAGTAATTTATTATACAAGACGATAAAGTTAAATTTTATCCACGAGTGAATCGTTTAACGCCGTGTATAATACAATATTTTTTTCTATAGCAAGAACTTTAACAATTTCATAAGAAAATAATGACAGTCAATCACATTTCAAAATGTCAGTAGCTAGATTGGGTTGCTACGATAATACGAAGCTGTCATATTTAATTTAAACAAAAGTTAGAAAATTAAATTACTTTATCTATCCTTGATGTTAAAGTGCTACTTTATCTATCCTTGCTGTTAAAGTAAAACTTGACCTTTTGTTTTGAGTTGATAAAAGCACACTTTAACATGTGCTATAAAAAAAAAGAATTTTAATTTAAGTAACAATTTCGCTTGTTTCCTATTCGATGAGATACGTTATGAGATAGGAGGACAAAAAATTGATGTTTGTAGATTACCAGGTATCACCAGTGCGATTAAAGGATATGCGTCCTATACGACAAATGAATCTAGTGCATTAGTACCGGCTGGATGGCAACCCGCAACAAACACAACTTTGCAAATACAACACCGTATAGATGAAAAGCAACAGAGTTTTGCGGTTGCAATTCCTCTAAAGCACATTTTTGGCTTTGCCGAAGATTATAAGCAAGCGATAATAAATATGCGTCAAAAGCTGATACTCATACGATCTCGTACCGATTTAGACTGTTTCAGTGGAGATACTAATACAGCAAAGATAACCCTAACGAAAATTCATTGGAAAGTTGCACATATAATAGCTAGCGATGCTGTAAAATTAAGGTTGTATAATCGCATCAATCAAAATGCCACAATTTCTGTTAACTTTCGGCAATGGAAATTGCACGAATTACCTGCACTCAAACCTTCGCAGACAGATGCTTGGCCTATTAGAACGTTCCAATCAATTGGAAAAACCGCGATGGGTACTTGTTACCTTTCAAAAAGGTCAACGAAATAATCATACCGCTAATGCTACTAATTTTATTCACAGCAACCTCACAAATCTTAAACTTCATCTTAATTCCAACACTTATCCATATGAAAATTGGAATCTGGATTTCAACGCAAATAAATATTATATGGCGTATTGTCAATATGTTAATTTTCATAAAGCTTTTTACAATAGAGCAGATACGTCAGTGCTGCTGGAATATGATGATTTTAAAGAGCGACCGATATTCGTAATCGATTGTTCTAAACAAAAAGAAACGCTTAAGAATTCCACCGTTGACGTTAAATTAGAAATGGAAGCGCGTAGTGATTTTCCAAACGGAACTGTAGCTTATTGCTTAATTCTACATGATGAGATTATCGAGTACAATCCTCTTACCGGCGAAGTTAGAAGAGTATAAATAATAACACGCTCTACGTTAGCTACATCATTCGTTAAAATGAAGATAGTCAAGCAACAGTATAAGTTGCCTGAAGAAAACTTTGATTTTTATAATGATTCTGCGCAACAACAACAGCTATCTCATAAAAATGGTCCATTGTTACCTTCCAGCATCAGATGTATTTGCGGACCTAGCGGGTGCGGCAACACAAACGTTATGATCAGTTTGCTTCAAGATTTGAATGAATTAAAATTTGAAAATGTATATGTTTATTGTAAGTTTCTATATCAGTCAAAATATCAATTTTTAGCGAAAGTTTTAAAACCGATAAAAGGATTAGACTATTATACATTTGAGGAAAATGAAAGTATAATTCCACCGGATAAGGCAAAACAAAATACGGTAATAGTTTTTGATGATATAGCATTTAGCGAACAAGACAAGATTCGAGATTACTATATGGGAAGACATAAGGGTATTGATTGTTTCTATCTCTCTCAAACATATACACGCATACCTAAACATTTAATACGGGATAATTTTAATTTGTTAATTTTGTTTAAACAGGACAATTTAAATTTAAGACATGTATACAATGATCATGTGGGTACAGATATGGATTTTTCTAAATTTCGCAACATTTGTATAAAGTGTTGGAACGAGCCACATAGTTTCATTGTTATCAGCAAAGACAATCAGTTGCAGAACGAGAGATATCGTAAAAATTTTGAAAACTATATATACGTGGTGTAACACTCGTGCCATTCACTAATCGACACTATCAGCTGTATGGAACCTGTTTAGACCTGTTATGACCTGTTGTAGACCTGTTTTAACCTGTTTTGACCTGTTTTAACCTGTTGTAGACCCATTCGTTCCATTCACTAATCGACACTATCAGCTGTGTGAAACCTGTTTAGACCTGTTATAACCTGTTGTAGACCTGTTTTAACCTGTTTGGACCTGTTTTAACCTGTTATAGACCTGTTTTGACCTATTTTATGACCTGTTTTCTGACCTGTTTCCTTGCCTGTTTTCTGACCTATTTTTTTTACCCGTATTCTGACCTGTTTTCCAAGCTACTGCTACAACAATGAATCCTAAAGATGAACAATTAAAGCGTAAACTAGTACAAGTACGTAATACAAACAGAAATGTGATGCGCTTAAACGAGGAAAGTTCTATACCGAAAAGTTTTTACATACCACGTAATATAAGCCATTACTTCAGCCGCTTAAGGAGTAGCCGAAGATAAAAGCAAAACAAAAAATCTTAAGAAAGAAGTAAAACACCAACCTAAATTATCTCCACCGTCAACGCCGATAGCGTCTCTAAAATCAATGCTGCCAATAAAAAAACCACCGTCTATAACTTCAACTCCTATGAGTACAGTATTTCCATCATCATTTACACAGACTTCTCCTCGTCCTCCACCTGTTAGGTTTTTAGACACATCGGTTATCGCAGAAGCGCAGCCAGCTAGCGAAGAAGAGCAAGAGTCCAAACAAATTGATGATTACTCTACTTTGTTAGATAGCTCTGGTGGCGATTCGTTTCTAAATCAGTACGATCCACTGCCAGGAGAATACGTAGAAAGGATGATACATGACACGACTCATCTTACCGACACGACTTACGGCGTTAAATAGGATCCTGAAGCTGATAACTGGAAAATCGGCGATAGTTCAGTAGATATACGCAGTAAAAATCTCGTTATTAAAGGTAATGAGTACGAAGGAACACCTGGATTGTATGAACTGCTGATAATGAACAACCCCGATCTTAATTTAATCACTCAGCAAGATAAAGAAAACTATAAAGATATTATGCTAAGTACCAATGCTCTTAGACGAGAATATAAAACAACAGGCCAAATTAAAGAAACCCGATTACCCAAATACATAAACATTTTAAAACCACTGTTAGATAAACCACCTGAAGGTAGAGGAGGAATAGGAGGAGGAGGAGGTATCATCAAATCAGTAAGACATAAAACGAAACCGCTCTTAGGTGGTTTATATAAAAAGGTTCCTACCTTCATCGAACATAAATATTGGAACAAGGTACATGAACTGATTGATGAGTTGCAATGAAAGTGGTCTGAAAAATTAATTGGTCATACTGGTCATGATAACGATATAATATCTATAGTTGAAGAATTATACGAAGCCGGTTATATTGAGAATCCTTCGAAAAGCGTAAAATTTTTAAAACTCATGCAACATCATGCCTATGGTAGGTATTGATAAATTTGGACGTCGTTACCATTCTACACCAGGCGGTGGCGTTAAAAGAGGTCCACCCGGAATCGGATTCACTTTAACGCCAGACAATCATTTCAATATAGAGAAACGCAGATTGCTTAATGTTCAACATCTATTGAACGAAACCGATGCGGCAACCAACAAATATTTTGATAATATTGCGAACGAAATTAAAAACAAATTAGAAGACAATCTTAAAAGTGTCGATAACAAGTTTGCAGACTTGCTGAGGAATCATTACGAAACAAAAACAAATTGTTTAACAGTTAATTCTAATACTGCCAGTTTCGACGCACGATATAAGGTTATCAGTAAAGTTGATGCGCCCAAGAACGACTATGACGCTGTAAATAAAAAATACATTGAAAGTAAAACTGACGATATTAATAAAGATTTCAAAAAAATATTGGAAAATACGGTTCGTCGATATAAAAGCGAAAACCTCTCTACTGGAAAACAGTATGTAGATGACGCAACATCTAAAACTTTCAAAAATCTAAGCGAATTATTAGTTGCTAAACTACGTGAAAATTGTATTACTCTGGACGCAGACGGTAATTATTCGGCTGATAAGAAGAAAATAGTTGAATTAGCCGAACCCGCATTATTTGATGATGCTATTACTAGAAAATATCTAGGTTGGTTTATGGAAGGTCAACTGAAACCGATACAAGATGAACTTCAGAAACTAGAAGAGGATATTGATTTAAAGATTCATCAATTGCAAGACTGGACTACTGATTACATACTCAAGAAGAAGTAGAGTTGTAATGGAACAAGTAATTCACGAATTATATAAACCAGTCAGACGAAATTTTCCACGACGTAGAACTATAATAAAGGGCTACGATGACCTTTGGCAGAGCGATTTAGCAGAATTTATTCCCTATTCTAGATTCAATAAGGGATACAAATACATTTTACTAGTTATCGATTGTTTTTCGAAATTTCTATGGTGTTTACCGGTGAAGGCGAAAACTAGCGGTGAAATAGTTCGAGCTATGAGAGATATTTTTAAACAAAGCGGTAAAATACCGCGTAATTTGCAAACTGATCTCGGTAAAGAATTTTACAACAAAGAATTTTAAAAATTAATGAAACAACATAATATCCACCACTACTCATCGTACAGTGTAAAGAAAGCAGCAATTGCTGAACGCGTTATTAGAACAATCAAAAACAAGCTGTATAAAAAATTTAGTTTACAAGGTAAATATCGATGGATCGATATATTAGCTGATCTAACGAACGAATACAATAACACTAAACACCGCACAATAAAAATGAAACCCATCGATGTTACTCCCAAGACAAAATTATCTGTATATAGTAACTTAAAAATCTTCGGACCTCGTCGCTTAAAAGTTGGCGATGTAGTTCGAATAAGTAAATATAAAAATGTTATTGCTAAATGTTATACCGCTAATTGGTCAAATGAGCATTTTAAAATTGTAAAAATTTCGATAACAAACCCTGTTACATATAAACTGGAAGATATGACAGGTCAACCTATACTTGGAAGCTTCTACGAATACGAACTTCAGAAAACTCTTCAACCCGACGTTTATTTGGTGGAAAAGGTGTTACGACGTCAAGGTAATAAACTCTACGTTAAATGGTTGGGTCTGCATGAACCCTCCTGGATCAAGTCTACCGATATTATGAAGAAAACTCTACTGTCAGGTTGACCGAGCGGTCTAAGGTGTTGGATTTAAGCTCCAATTCCCTAATGGGGAGCGTGGGTTCAAATCCCACACCTGACAACTTTTTTTATTAATTAGTTATAATTTTTGAATATCTTAAGTCTTGATAGCTGAAATGATGCAACATGTATTCATAATGGAAGTTATACAAACAAGTCTTACTTATATCTAATATACACATGCCTACATATATAGGCTTCTTAAAAAATATTTCTAATTTTTGAAATTCGATGGCTACTAGATTTTCATTAAATATTTATCTGCTATGAAAATTTGGTTTAGATATATAATAATCTGCTCCGTATCTACCATCCCATCTGGTAATTAATGTAACAACTTTCTGTTTGCGCACATTCTCCATTGTTTTGCCGAAAACTGCATTATTCATCAATTTAAATTGGTTTTTTTCGAAACTGTTTCTTGCATTTGTTCGAAGCTTTGTATTAAATTCAATATATTCTTTCAACCAAGCTGACTGTGAGAATGATAATACGCGCCATACCTTTGTTATTTTTAAGCCTGCAGCTATAACTTGTTTGAGGTTCTTATAATGAATTACGTACCGTTGCTTTTTTTTCAACGTCGTCATTAATTTTGGCAGCTTTGATTGTGGTGGAATCGCATGCTCAGAACACATCGGTAAATCAGCGTGAAGGTCATGTAAATCATTAGGATATTCTATATCCACCTCTAATATATAACCCGTTGGAGATAGATCGCTAACGCTTGTAACATTAAAACATTTCAATTTCCTTAGGTGTTAGAAAATGGAAATTACTATGTGGTATTGACTCATCGCCCACCCGTACAAATTGTTAACGTCGTAATAAAAAATATATTTTGAGGGTTGTGTCGGATCATAATCTACAGAGTGATACTTATTGTTTGCCTTCGAATGTCTTTTAGAACATTGACTTATACCGCCGCGAATTCCTTTTTCAATAAATAGCAACATATCTATGTCAGAAAGGAGTTCGAGTTCTACTTTTGTAAATTTTAACATGGCATCCCATGTATAACCTGGAAGCGTATAAAAATGGGCGGGATCTAGTTCGTAAGTTCTATAAGAACTCGCTCGAAAATTTTCAAACACGTCAACTAACAAAATAATATCAGTTTTTAAATATAAATTCAAGTAATCGTTTAATGTTGAACAATTAAACGCATTCCAAACTTCAACGGCGTGTGCATAATCTTGATCTGAAATATGAGTATTGTTTAGCTCATTATAAAAATCATTTTTTTTTTTTTTGGTAAATGTGTTTCCAATAGCACGTCGATGGAAGTTATGTAGTCATAAGGAAATATCCCTTTGCGTCGTAATAAAGACAACAGATATTCGTTTAGCCTTTTGTTTTGACTCTGTAAAATTTTAAAAATCGATTACATCCAAGTACGAAGCTAATTGCTCTAGACTGGAATTCAAAAACCTAAAGGAATCTACAAACCTAAATTTTAATCCATCTGCATCGTCTACTGTTTTCGTAAATGAAATGTATCTTTCTTTGTTCTGAGGTAAAACATAAATTTGGCCGGGAAAAGACGCCATGACATCCTTAATTAGGAATGATCCATCGTAATCACTAAGATTATGATACACCACCGGTATAATGCGATCTATTTTATAGTTTAAGTTGCAACTTTGATGAGCTGCACCTCTAAATTTAGAAGTTAAATGACAGTGATCTCTAACCTTAACATCGCTTTCCGAAAAAGATTCTATGCAGATGTGGCAGACGGATGCTTCGTAATACTCACGTTCTTGTGACTCTGATAGCGGTTCCATGGGGAGGATAGTTTTAAAATGGCAATTTAAATCCAAAGCAATTTTATGTAATTTCTTACTAAACCACTGCAAACAGTCTAATCCAGTATAGGATTCATAATATGACAATTATTGATTATAAGTGCAATGTAAATAAAAAGCTATGCTGCAAGCTTCATGTTTTTGATATTTTACGGTAGGCTTCCTTCTACCATCATTCTCACCACACACAATATTTATAGGAATTAGACATGACTCTATATCTGAATACAGTATAAATGGGACCATTTGTAATTGGTAAATTTCAACGTTTCTCCAGGGGATGGCAGATTAATTCTACACTTATTTAATTTCCTACAATCTAATTCGTGTAAATTAAATTATTCCTCGCTACGAAAATAATTGAGACATCTATCGCAAATAAATTTTCTATGACTATTTTTATTTAATTGCATGTTTACTAACCTACTTAAATTTTTTATCCAGCAAAAATGCATATCTTCACCAGCTTCTGAGTTTTCTTCGGACAGCATAAGAAGGTTGACGTGTTTATCTTCTTTTCTGAAGTTAAATATGCAGGACATACACTATAACTGAACTGATTTTTGTTCAACACATACATTTACCGATATATCGGGATTATTGTTTTCAAACAGCGGAATCTTCGTCAGTTTCATGGGAAAATCGATGTTTTTAACGTTTAACACGTTTGCATAATGTGGGTAAGAGGAGACTCGAGCTGAGCTCACTACAGTTGGATAGAGAGCTGACACTATTGCCCATGCAAAACACATTTGATCGTTATTTTTAATGTTTATCACGGCATGCTTTGTTTTAATAGATTTAGGCAGTTCAATGTACGACGATGCATGAAATAGGTCAGAACAGCTGTTTATGTTGACAGCCAGAGATACAATTTCCGATAATGCCCATCCACTTTCTCCTTCTTCAAATTCACTTATTTTGTTAAAAATGTAGTCTTTCACTTTTTCGTTATACCATTTTGTTAAATTTTCTTTGCTGTCAACGTGTTCTTGTAAAATTAAATTATTGGGAGTAGTAAAGTATTTAAGGTCCGTTATAGTAATACCCTGGGAGGTTTTTACAAATTCACCACAAAACACAGCGTTAACTTTTATAACACTTTGTAGTTTTTTAATTGCGTTTTTAATTCGAGATGCAAAAAGATAATAGGCATCTTCCAGAAAAACTTCAAGACGCTTATGTTTTAGATTTACCACAAGTCCGGTCCTGATTCTGCATTTAAAAGCAGACTCCACCTCTTCCCAATGTATTCGATCACTTCTTCTTGTTCTTCCTGTACTACCCGTGCCAGTTTTCTTTTCCCCAATTTGAACTAGTAAATTACTTAATAATTTCTTGTAACGCTTAGTGTGTCCAATAATTGTTTCCAGTTGACGTTTATGGCCGATGTTTAAATTATCCCGTCGAATAGCTTTCACCTATAATCTAATATTACACTTGCAATGCTTCAATAACATTTCCACATTCCTTGGCGACGACGACGACGACGACGACGACACGCCTTGACAAGAATTTTCAACTATTGTATCATATGCATCTTTCACAATTTGTAACATAGCACTAGCAGTCTGTACTTCCTCCATATTGCTAATGCGAGTGCTGCTGCTGCTGCTGCTACACTGCTCTACTTTCAATATGATGTATTAATTAATAACAATGACTACGATAATGTTATTTTGCTACGAACCGTTTTTAATCTTGTTAATAATTGTTCTAATTGGCATTTTCTATTGTTGTTGCTTAATGGGTATAAATGTTTAATTACCTTAAGCTGTTTTATTAATTTTATCATTTTCTTCTTGCTGCTGCTGCTGCTGGTTCTGTTGTGGTTGTTGAAGTTGATTCATTTTATCTTCTATAATTTGCGTCTTCTCGTGAACTTGCTCGAACAAATAAATGTAACAGTTTTCGTTGCACCATTCCACTCTTTGCGTCCTTTCAAACATATGAGGTTCGCCACAAAAAATCCAATGGTCGATTCCATTACAAGTCTGTTCATAGCGGTCATCCTCACTGCCATAGGATAAAATTAAAAGAAGCATCGTAATCGTAAACAATATTCAGAAGCGAAGCGAAGCGACAATAAACGAATAGATGATTATACAATTTCGACAAATTTTAATTGGGAAGCACCTCCTGCTTCGATTCCCGTCATCACAAGTGCCAACTTTTTTTTATTGTTAACATCTTCGATATCTGCGTCCGTTATCAGATCTACCATTCGTTTTGGTAAAAATATGGAATGTTGGGTAGTTTCACAGACTATACCTCTACCAAACCGTGTTTTGACTGATTTTATGAGAGTGACTTCGTATTCTTTACCTATTTCCATGTCGGATACCTTTATAACGGGTTTGTTTTCCATCAGTCCGGCTGCATTTATTTTCTGAAGATCCATCTTTAAGTTGTTCTTGACCACCAACACAAATCACTAAGTTTAAATTTGAAGAATGATATATTAACAAACAGTTGAGTCTGCTGTTTATTTTTAAAAATTTAAGGAACACACACATTCGTTTCGCGACGACTACCTGAAAAGCGACGACAGTCTGAATGGAGCTGAACTGATGTTACTATTTGCTGATGGTCTTTATATACCAATCAAGTATTTACTATTCGAATCAATGAATTTTCCATTCTGATAATGTCAAACCGGTTCTCGGTCAACTCGGGAGATTTTGGTTTTCCGTCAAGATATACATGAGTGGAAATTCGGTTTCTAACATTTATCGTGGTTTCCTTTTGTGATATTCAAAACCGGATTCATGGTTGACTGGAGAGATTTTGGTTTTCCTACAAGATATAGACAAGCGGAAATTCAGTAGATAACCAATGTGACTTCTGCGACAGGAAGTGACGTCATTTTGGCGGGAAATTCAAATTCTGCGCAGCCTGCGGGAAATTCAAATTCGCGCGCAGGTGTGTGGTGGGGGAAGGGGAGCGCCTGCGCAGACATCGGGGGACAAAGCCCTGGGGGCGGAGTCCTGGTTCGGAACTTAGCTAAACGGGGCCCACCATGCTGCGCAGGTGTCGGTGGGCAGGCATCGGATCGGTTTCCGGGGGGCGGGGGCCGGAGGCAAGGGCCGGGGTGCGGAGGTCTGAAGCTGTTTCCAGCCCTTGTGGCAATTTCGAAAATATATTATTATTACAGAAATGAGCACGAAGCGATAAGCTGATAAGAAACCGCAAGAGCTGATAAGCGACAGCGGTACAGAATATACCGTCTATCGGTTAAATAGTTAAGTGTTTATAGTAATCTGTAGGGGGGCGACCTCTACTAACTAAAATAATTTAAACAAAAACGATTGCATGTATGTGAGATACGGGGACGCCAGATAACCGCAAATTTGTATCTCGATTTATGATACAATGTGATTTCAACTACTAAAAATGATCAATCATTCATATTTATTTAACACTCGAGCAAATCAATGCACAGTGAACACCAACAAATCCCCCATTGAATTTATATTTGTAATTGTACAAAACAGTTTTCACATGAGGTTTGTAACTGTATCCTAGACACCGCGACAACAAAAAATAAATCATGTTTCAACATAGTAGTAGCTACATAATATTATTAAGGCGAATGATTGCTGTTGATATCTAAATATATAAATAAAAAGAATTTGAGCTATGAAAGTAATCTGATAGCTGTATAAATTATTAGTTTGAGTAGTTTATTACCTGTTCATTAATTAATATGCAGTTTTCGCCCACACAAATCAAATCAAAAACACATATAACACCAATTTTATTTATGAAAGTAATCTGATAGCTGTATAAATTATTAGTTTGAGTAGTTTATTACATGTTCATTAGCGAATAAGCAGTTTTCGCCCACACAAATCAAATCAAAAACATATAACACATATTTATATATATAATAAAAAACCCGCATAGCACAAGAAATAATACATAGGAAATAATGTAGTTTATTTTGAAACCACTAGCGCGAGTCAAACAGAGATTAAAATGTTACATTTATGAAAGTAATCTGATGGTTGTATTCGCATAAATTATTAGTTTGAGTGGTTTATTACCTATTCATTAATTAATATGCAGTTTTCGCCCACACAAATCAAACCAAAAAACACATATAACACCAATTTTATTTATGAAAGTAATCTGATAGCTGTATTCGCATAATTGAAATGAAGCCACCAAGCCACCTATAACATATTAAAAATTGGAAGTACCCTTATGGCATTTTTTGAAAATTATATTTTGGAGCTGTAAAACGTAAGAACCGATAAGACTCCGAGCAGTACATGGTGTGTCATCTAGCGGTAATACGACGGATCAGATATTACGCGCAATCTGTAACCATACTCTGAAACTACCGGTAATTTAATTAGAAGTAGATATCCACTAACACTTTACAGTGTTGGAAACCACAAACGGAAATCTCAACCGAACATCCTGTTGCAAATATCGCAAAGTAAAACCTAGATAGTACTAATTAACCGAGTATCCTGCTGAAAATATCTCGCAGGAAAACTATAATCTTGCAACTAAACCGAGTATCCTGTTGAAAATATCTCGCAGGAAAACCATAAACTTGAGAGCGAACCTAGGATCCGCTGCATGCAATCAAAGAAAATTTAATTAATTTTTGTGGTGAAAAAGCCGGCGATAAACATATAGTATAAAAGCAATGATCAAAAATTATTGTTATTATTATAATCCAGTTATTGTTCTCCAATTGTGTGCGCCTATAGTGCAGTAGTAGTGCTTCGAGTGTCAGCATCAGTTTACTTCAAGCCCTGGCGTTGGAAAGTTTTATAGGTGAGGGTGAGAACGCAATTCCTCAAATTAAATTCATGGAGCTCGCCTAAATAGCATGGAACAACAACAACAACAACTAATACATTTTATAATTTTTGGTAAAATTTCATATTTTAAGTTGCACTATGTGCAAAAGGTTAATGCAAAATATTTTAAAATATTTTATACAATTAGTGATAGTGATATTGTTCGACGACAAGAAACAATCGATATTAATTTAGATTCAGCGCAATTGCAAGTTTACAGCTGGATGCATTGGGTGGGGAATGTTAAACATAAAGTATTAGTATGTTGTTATAATTTATCAAGTAATAATTTTCATTGCGTAAATTTTCTAAATCAAACAAAACTATTGAAATCTGTAGGTAAAGTTACAAAATGTGTAATGTTATAAATATGTTGCAGTGTTCCAATGATACCATTAAAATTATACAATGAGTGTTGTAAGAACATTTACCACAATATAATTAAATTGGAAAACGTGAATGAGTTAGAGCTACCAGCATCTTGTAAAAAAATATCTCCAATCGATATGGAAGAAGACGAGGGTAGAACAATTAATACCAACTAATGGTGACGCCTCTGACGATATTCTAGAGTACCCATGACACGATGTGGATTTACAAAACCTATCGTTAAACGAGTTCAAAATGCTCTTTAACCATCCTGAAGACATTATCCCGGGGTTTAGTTACGAGATCAACCACGTGTGCTTTGAGTATTGGAGTATAGAATCGGCGAGCGGAAAATGCTTAAATATTTGTAGAAAGTGCTTTCATCTCGTGGTGGCCCGTATCGAAGGCGGTGGTGAACCGTGGTGGAACAAACAGACAAGTTTTTTTTAAGAATTTTTGGCATGAAGAACGTATTTCTGAAAACCTTCTGCATATGGTAAAAAATATAAACTGTTGGTGTGATAATTGTGTCACAACCCCGTTATTCGACATATTAACTATACGAGAGTGTCGAAAAAAATTCTTATTATACATAAACCAAACAAGATGGGCTGAAGTGTCGGGAGACAATGATGAAGATGGTTTATATGCATACAAGAAGAAGATTAACATACAGGATATTTTAAGATTTTAACTAGATAAAACAAGATGGAGGACGAATACATTTGTATATAAGATAGAGATTAATATCTAGGAAAACCATTCGTCAACGTAGAGGAGAAGAGATGGCAGACTTAGCGCAACCCGCATCAGCTATGCTGAAATGTGTTGAAAGAATGTATAAAAATATTCTGAAGGGTGGGTGTAAACGGAGGGAAGTGGAAATGCTAATAAAACATTGTAAATGTAATACTAAACTACTAAAAAAGGTGTTCATGCGGACAATTTAAATATTGGTGAAAAACGTTATCTGGAAACTCTATGTAGACACATGAAACGGTATCAAAAAGTACTATGTAATCTTCATATCAATAAAACGGGTGCGGGGGCAAGAAAACAACCTAGAAGTGCGCGAATAGTGTGGGAAGAGATGGAAAACGCATACAAATGCAGACTTAGAACCGGAGTAATAATTAATTTAAAACATAAGGATCCCAAACCATTTTTACAAGACGCATTTCATTTATTTGCTCCGCGTATAAAGAATGTACAGAAAAAACAGAAAACCGCAATGAAAGTAAACACAACATTTTGCGGCGAGTTTTTTAAAGAAACCAAAGACAATGTTATAACAGACTTAAAATATATTAGCACGAAAAACAATTTAATTATGCAAGAACATGTCGAAAATCGTGCAATATTAAATCAGTGGTATTTCGATAACGTGCAAGATTCCATTTTGAATCAAATAGAGGAATTTGAAGAACAAGAAAGTGGATGGGCGTTATCAGAGATTATATCTTTAACCGTGAACACAAACAGTTGTACTGTGTTCCATGCATCTTCCTACATCGAACTACCTGAACATATAAAAAAGAAGCATGCGTGTGCCAACGTAAAAAACGATGATAACTTCTGTTTTGCGTGGGAAATCGTATCAGCCATACACCCCACCAGCAGCAAGAACATTAACAGCGCTCGAGTATCTTCGTATCCTCATTACTCGGATGTGTTGAATTGTGAAGGATTGGACTTCCCAGTGAAAATTTCACAAATTCCGAGGTTTGAAAAAAACAATCCAAACATTTCTGTCAATGTGTATGTGTTAAACAGAAACAAATACGGAATTAGTGTGTGCCCCGCGTATCTAACTTCCGACAAGAAACAGAACCATGTGAACCTGCTTATGTTTACCGATCCCGCGAATATGATGGACACAAATCTCGATGAACTGTCTGATTTAAACCCCGGTACAGTAATTAGGGATCCCGAGTCCGAAATAAATTACCACTACTGCTGGATTAAAGATTTAAGTAGACTTGTAAGTAACCAGTTAACAATACGTAATCGTGCTAAGAAGTATATATGCGATAGATGCTTGCACTATTTTTATAATCAGAAAAGGTTAGACGCTCACGAAATTGATTGTAAAAAAATTGAACGAGTGTAAAATTAATCTCCCTCGGCCTGGTGAAAAACTAACCTTCGCTAATTATAAATATCAACAAACTGTACCATTTATTCTGTATAGCGATATTGAATGTACATTAAATCCTGTAACTGAAAAGGTGGGGAGTAACACTGTAAAATATCAAAACATCAAGCCTGCAGCATAGGTTATTATTTGCAATGTTCATATGATGATTCACTTTCACATTATAAATCATGTACGGGTGCGGATTGCATGGAATGGTTTGGTAAAGAATTGTACGAAATGGGGTTAGAGATAAACAAACATTTCAAGACCATAGTTCCAATGGAAGAGCTAAATGAATTGCAAGAACGCGAATATCGAGAAGCATCTCATTGTTATATTTGCACGAAACCTTTTAAGGATGATGATATCAAGGTAAAAGATCATTGTCATTTCACCGGTAATTATAGAGGTCCGGCACATCAAAACTGTAATTTAAATTATAAAATCGATCATGTAATACCGGCTGTTTATCATAACCTTAGCGGTTATGACAGCCATTTCTTAATCAAAGATGACGTTACAGCCTTTCCGGGTAACATTTATGTTTTGCCTCAGAATAAAGAGAGGTATATTTATTTCACTAGAACTCACGATGATGCCAGTAGTTTAAAGTTTAGATTTATCGATTCATTTAAATTTATGAACTCTGGATTAGATAAATTGGCTTCTTATTTAAAAAAAGAAGATTTCAAAATTCTACAGGCACAAAACAAAGATCTAAGCGAACACCAATTATCTCTGCTAACACGTAAAGGTGTATTTCCCTACGATTACATAACTTCCCTTGATGTATTATCAGAAACTAGATTGCCTCCAAAAGATAAATTTCACAGTAAGTTAAAAGATGTCCACATTTCAGATAAAGATTATGCACACGCTGTTGAAGTGTGGAACGAGTTTAATTGTCAAACAATTCAAGATTATACGATGTTATATTTAAAAACAGATATTTTGCTGTTGGCCGATATTTTTGAAAACTTTCGTGCGAGTTGTCATAAAGAGTACGGATTACATCCCGCCCACTATTACACATTACCTGGATATACTTGGGGTGCCATGTTGAAATATACGCAAATAGGACTAGCACTTATATCCGATATAGATATGCTGTTGTTTATCGAGCGAGGTATACGTGGCGGTATTAGTCAATGTTCGAAGCGATATTCTAAGGCAAACAATAAATATTATTCAGCGGACTACAACCCCACGCAACCCTCAAGGTACATCATGTACTACGACGTGAATAACTTGTACGGATGGGCAATCATGCAATACCTACCCTACAACAATTTTCGTTTTTTAACTCATACAGAAATGAACTGCTTTGATGTTAACAGTATCAGCGATGAGTCAGCAAAAGGATACATATTAGAAGTAGATATTGAGTATCCAAACGATATTACGCTACACAATCTTCATGCCGATATGCCAATGTGTGCCGAACACTCTGTTCCTCCAAACTCAAAACTGCCAAAACTAATGAATAAAAAAGAACGATATGTGATTCATTATAGGAATCTGAAACAAGCTATAGCTGCAGGCTTAAATGTAACCAAAGTGCATCGCATAATATCTTTCGATCAAGCTCCATGGTTAAAATCATACATTGAGCTAAACACTCAACTTAGAACAAACGCAAAAAACGAATTTGAGAAAAATCTATTTAAATTAATGAATAATGCTGTTTTCGGTAAAACCATGGAGAATGTTCGTAAACACAAAGTTGTTAAATTAGTAACGCGATGGCATGGAAGATATTGAGCTAATCATTACATATCCCAACCTAATTTTCACAGTCGAACAATATTTAACGAAAATCTTGTAGCCATAGAATTATCAAAGCTTGAAATAATGTTTAAGAAACCGATATATGTAGGTATGTCCATATTATTTGTAAGTAAAACATGTTTATACGATTTTCATTATAATTATATGTTATGTAATTTTAGTTATCAAGATTGTAAGTTGCTGTATTCAGATACCGATAGTCTTTTGTTTGAAATAACTTGCGAAGATGTTTATGATATTATTAGGCGTGACATTCACATGTTTGATACAAGCGATTACCCCAAAGACAATATCTACAACATTCCATTGGTGAACAAGAAAGTGCCAGGTCTAATGAAAGACGAGTGCAACGGTAAAATAATCACAGAATTTATTGGTTTGAGATCGAAAATGTACAGTGTGAGGGTTGAAGGTAAAGATGCTGTTAAAAAGGCCAAAGGCGTCTTGGAAAATGTAGTTAAGATCACAATTTGTTTCGACGATTATTTGGAATGTTTGTTTGATAGCAAGGATGCTGTTAGAAATCAAAATTTAATTAGAGCCAATAGTCACATTGTACATAGTGTAAGTCAAACTAAAGTGGCTCTTACTAGCGCAGATGATAAGATTCACATTTGTGGAAATAAAATAGATACCCTTCCTTGGGGACATTATTCTATAAAAACGTAGTTTTATGTAAAATGTACGCTTTGCTTGCAATAAATGTATTAAATGCACACCTGTGTTTTATTTACTTAGGTTTACATGCATGCTTAGATGTAATAAGCTGAGATGCTATTATGAAAGGTAAGAAAAAACACACATGTTTATACAGTTTTTATTTTATTTAACTATCAATACATTTTAAACTTGATCATCTAAAAAAGTTTACTCGACGGGGTTTCAAACCCAGATCTCCTGAGGTGCGGTGTCTAGAATTTTCAGGTAACCTATTCGTGCGTGTTTTCAAAGCTTTATCTTTTTATAACATTTTGTTTTTTGATTTACTCTTTTATCTTAGCTACTGCAAGAGAAACACAATTTTATAGCATTTTATTGACTTTAATTTGCATTAAAAGCACTAAAGTAGCAGCCTATGGAAAAACAGAAAGACACAATAATTGTCATCAGGTTAATACAGCTGTCAAAAAGCAGTCAATAGAAGTGTGTTTTCGGTGTTAGTCCTTACCGTTTTTTTTGCAAAATATGGGAAGAACTGGACCAAAATGATATACGGTTCCTTATTTTAAGTATGGGCCGTCATTGTCAAGAAGTTATTCATGCCAGAGGCGGAAATACTCGCTACTGAGACTTTTGTTTACAATTTTTCTTTACATTTTGTTTCTTTTTTTTGTTGTTAAATTTAGTTCTCCCTAAAAACAGGTTATGGTATAAAATTGTGTTTCTCTTGCAGTAGCTAAAATAAAAGAGTAAATCAAAAAACAAAATGTTATAAAAAGATAAGGCTCGAGTTTGCATTGAATTATAACTTGATATTAAAACTGTTGAACCCCACAGAGTGTTCTAAATATTATGGAAAAAACACGTTATAATTGTTACACCCGGTATTTATTAAAAAAAATAGTTTCTATGCAAATAGGGTAGTACACTAACTTTCTGAAAGAAACAAGCTATGATTCAAAAACAAAATCGTCCAAATCGGATAAGTGGTTTTGACAAAAATTAACTTTGAACTTTTTGCTACTTTTTGGTGGTGCGTTAATTTATTGGAGAAGTGTATATATATTGCTATGTTATGCTAGCTGATAAATTTATTTAAATTATCGTATTACTATTTTGCCCTTTATTTTTAACTTTCAATTCAAATCCGTATTTTACAATATTATTAATGAAACTCTCTCAGGTAGTTCGCAATATCTAGTAACCCAATGATTGACTTGTCAAATTCTCTTTGTTTAATTGTAAGTTCATTGACTTTCAAAAAAATTGACAACTAACGTCAAATTAATCAAAATTCAGAACGAATATCAAGGTTTTTACAATAAGATCTAATATGCAATTCTTTTACCAATCTCTTATGTAAGTATGAAATTCAATTATATTTTTATACCTTCTTACTGGTTATAGCTTTTTAAATGTTTCATTTAACCTTTTAAAACACAAACCTGATTTAACACTTTGCTTGTTAATACTGCCAAAATCCTTCCAAGCTGGATCCTCACTCCGACTGCACTCAAACACCTGCTGGGTCCTTATCCAACTGCATCACCTACGATGAATGTAAACTCCCAGCATCACCTTATTGCCATCCACTTCAAAACTTCCACATCCTATACTGGATTCCTGTCGTTGTCCCCTGCTGCTGTCAACTTCAAGTATCCTAGCTCCTGTACTGGATTACTGCAGCTCCGATCCCTCTCTGGTAAGTGTCAGCATAAATCTTGTTCCAAATATGAATTTGTCTCTTTTTTAGATGGTCCTACGTCTTCAATGATACCCACAGGTTTCCCAAAAACAATTCGCTGCACGTACTAACCTCTTGTTTGTGGCTTGTATTCCATTTCCAATGTATTATCAATAATATCCTCACTCCAAAGCTTGTCCCTTTATTTCTTGTTTTTAATATTTTATTTTATGTTTCCACCTCGAAGATTTTGCTTTTAACCCATATAATTTGCATCAACCATAACATTTACAAATTATACAACATTTATTAATGTTTCTTTATTCGAAAATCACACCCATATCAAATTATGTATACATTTTTGAGTTGTTTTTTTAGTAACTAATTAAACAAATTACAAATTATTACTACTAGACACGATTCTTGCTGCCTCCTATATACATTTTTTTATATAATCAAAACAGATATTTTATTTTAATTATCATAACAGATACATTTTAGTAGTAACCTTGGTATTTATTCCTATTCAGAATTTTCTTATTACAGATTAAGTTTGAGTAATCAATCATTATGCTATTATATGACTAACCAATAATAAGAAAGTTAATTTCATTATACTTTAACATGTATTTAGATCCATTAATTTGCTTATATCTGACTTCCAAATTTATTTGACTAAACTGTTTCTTTAGTATTCATTTTTAAATTATCAAAGAATATAGTGTATCATAACAATATATATATGTCAGATAGGTACCATAGCAGTGCCATAGCAGTGCCATAGCAGTGCCATTGCAGTGCCATAAACTGTGCCATTGCAGTGCCATATATCTGTCGATGGTTGCTGGAACATCTCCACAACTGTAGTAATATCGATTTGAATTTTGGTATATGTCGTCTTCAGAGAAATTAATCTGTGCGCAGAGCTGGGCAAATTACTTTAAAAAAGTAATTAATTACTAATTACCAATTACCGCCCAATGAAGTAATTTAATTACCAGAAATTCAATTACTCACACGAAATAGTAATTCAAGTACCAATTACTTAGTAATTGTAATTGTAAACATCAATTACTTTTTCAATTACTTTCAATGAAAATAATTGTCATATAGTTCTATTTAGTAGAACTTTCTTGCAAGTTGCAACTATCATTAGTGTCGTGTCGATTCGTAATCGTAATCTAAAAATGCTTACATTTTATGTTTTGTTAACTATAGTAACCTACATACTTTATCACTTTTAAAGGTTTTTAATAATTAAATCTTGTAGCTACATGCACCGTTCATCAAAACCAAAACGTTTTAGTTTGTTTTGATGTAAGATGTAAGTAAATACATAAAGTCAAGGATAACAATTATACAGGGTGTCACAAAAAGAATGGAACACAGATTGGTCATAGATTCCTTAGGTTATAATAAACCGATTAAACCTAATATACCTTAGTACAAAGTCCATTCAGTAAGAAGGTATAGGGACTTGGAAGTTCAATTTCAATTTTTTTATTTTTTTATTAATTTCCACATAGGTTATCACTGTAGTTGAGCTTTTTATCACGAATGTGGGTTTAGTTGTCGAGGCCCGTAGGGACAAAGCAAATAAACCACATGAGGGATAAAAAGGAACTTCCAGTGCCGAGGAGCATATTGTTTTTTTTTAATCAAAATCACGAAATTACAACATTTTAACCAACTCTTGTAGGTTATGTTGACGTCGGTTGACGTTTACCTATCGCCCAGCCGCCTACAAAAAGGTGGTAAAACAATGGTTTACTTCACTGCCCATTTCTCATATTTTAATGACGATTTCGACGTTCTTCACTGCCGATTTAAAAAAATAGAAGTTTGTATACCAAGGCACTGAATTGTAACTTTTTATCACGAATGTGGATTTAGTTGCCGAGGCCCGTAGGGTCAATGCAAATAAACTATATGAGGGATAAATAGGAACTTCAGTGCCGAGGGGTACATTATGTTTTTTTTTTGAAATCGTGAAATTACAATATTTCAACCAACTTTTTTAGGTTATTTTTACGTCTGTTGACGTTGATCTGTCTCCCCGCCACCTATAAAAAGTCGTATAACAATGGATTACTTCACTGCCGATTTCTCGTATTTTAATGACGATTTTGAAGTACTTCACTGCCGATTTAAACAAATTTTTTTTTTCGAATACGAAGAAATGTCGAATTGCATTTTGGCTAGATTTTGTAGTGGCATTAGAAAAAACAGCACGCTGAATGTTATAAAAGTAATTTTTCCATGTTCGTGTCAAGTTAATCCACTCCATTTGCATCGTTCGCTCGTAAATTAAATGTTGAAAAACTCTCACTTTTCCGAACTTGTAGAACAATCTACTATTAAATACGCCTAACATGAGGCTGAATGACGAAAATAGGTAACTTACTTAAGTATACAGGGTGCAGCATTGAATTTCTTAATTGTTTGACAGCAAAATTCTATTTTTGTAAAGAACACTACATGGTGGTCCAATTGTCGCAACTTGAGCATTTTTTGTTGGCTTAGTTCGAAAAAAAAGATGTTTACCACTTTACACGAAAGTGACATTTTCTGTCGCCTGTACGGGTTTCCCGAAAATATACGTTTTGTTCCCTGGTCAGTAATAGATTAACTAGCCTCCTAATTTTCATATTTAAATATTTTTGAATGCAGCTGAATACAAGAAATACTCTAATCATAAAATGTAAACGTGTCATATGTATAAATCTGGACTAAAATGTAATTTCCTCCCTTGCATAATTATTGATTACAATACGGAAATAAGAATTGGTACATCAGATACAAAAATAAAAGACATTTGCTCAAGCACGTAACAATGAAGTCGTTTTTACATTCAAGAGACCTTTATAATTATCATGTGTTTAAAAAGAAATTACATAAGGGCAGGCCATTGAAAATAAAACTAATGCCGACAGCAAGCTTTAGAGACAGGAATCTTTAGAATTCTCAATCACGATATCAGCGTATAATATAAACTTACAATAACAACAAAAGTGATGACAGTTAATGAATTCTAAAGCTTGCTGTTGACATTACTTTTATATTTCATGGCCAATCTTTATGTAATTTATTTTTGAACACACCGTGTAAGAAACGGAGAAAAATACTTATTTCATAAAATTACTGTCAACGTTTGACAAATGGCGCAGGTTGCTTTCATATTTTTACTTCAAATTTCAAAATCTTAACATCTTCAATAATACCTATTAATTTTACCAAATTTTTAATATTATAATAAAGTCTTTATTCTGAGATGCCAATTATGTACACAGAAAAATATTACCTATTGATTTTAAATTTAGGGTAATAAAATATCTGAAATTACATAAATTAGGTCCTACGCACGGTTCTTTTAAGAAAACTAAATGGAATTTTGTGTAAAACCATTACGAAGTCAATATGTGAATGACTCGTAATTAGCATGGTTTGGTATGTTTCGTCTGTCAACGCAGCACCCTATATAACGTAAAGACGTAATGTTGGCTGACGTAATCGGAATTATAAGAAAGTCGCGATTTTTATAAGACACTATTCCAGATTTTTAATAATAATCAAACCTAATATGCTGCAGCAGTCCGTATACAAAGCAGCATGTGACCATTACAAAGCAAGAAAGCGATAAAGTATGGATAATTTACAAATGTTCATTGCAAGAATGCGGTAAACTTATGCGGTGTTTTTATATTGTATTAGTACTATACCCCATACTGCATTTTTGAGTCAACCAGGCGTGGAATTTCACAATTAGGTACATTTTATTTATGTGTTTTACGCTCTTTAAATGTTATCGGATTTTGGCCGTTTAGTTCAATTACTCACTCAAAAACGCAATTGTCTGAACTTAACGCCTGTTACAGTATAGCCCTATGCTAGTACATCATTTAAAAGAAGCAAATTGAAAGGAATAAATAATTATTATGAACCAATATCGTCTAATGAAGCTATTTTAAATAATATTTTTACCGTAGGTTTTGTAATCTATAACGTACTTACCGCAAATATAGCTTTAGCGTCTTCAACAATAAATATTAGTTTCACTGTTATAACCTGTGTGTATCACATCTACTACATACACGCACCAATGCACTCTTTACTCGTGATTCGTAAACGCGTCGTACAGAATGCAAATGTTGCACAAAAGTTGCTGCTATTCGATCGTCAGAGGAAATCATAAATTAGGCTTGGGGAATACCCTATCCCGATTTGTTTAATATGTAACTTAATAAGACCTTATTGTATTTTTTTGCGTTCTGGAAATTTAGCCCTCAATCGAGGTCAGTAATTGAAATACCACCGGTAATTCAAATACTTGTAAAGTAATTTAAATACTTCAGTTTAATTTCACTACACAAAAGTAATTGAGTAATTGAATGTAGTAATTAATTACTTTCAAAAAGTAATTTTCAAGTACTTTTTAACAAAAAGGGCAATTCCCAATTACAATTACCGCATTTTGAAAAGTAATTCAATTTCAAGGCAAATACACAAAAAGGAATTTAATTAGTAATTTAATTACAAAGTAATTAATTACTGCCCAGCTCTGTCTGTGCGTTTATATGTATTTTGGCTGTATTCAATTGCATATTCCATGTTATAACATTGGTTTTCCACTTTGAATTATGAGTTTGAAAAACCCTATTACATTGTCGACACCATATCTAGGCCTCTTAATTAAATTCAAAGTTTTAATATTAATAGTATTCGATATTGGTAAATCATGTTTGAAATCTGTTTAAAGCAAATATAAAATCGCTCGAATTTACAACTAAATCTATTGATGATGTTAAGCCATGTTCACTTTCGTTCGATTTCAAAACCCAAAACTTTGTAGTTTGTAGTTTCGTTGCCGTTTTGTTGCAAACCACGCACCCTACTACTAACAATAAAACAAACATTTGATGCATTTTATGTGTGTAGCCGTTTCGCTTACAATGTATTACTAATGTATTTGCTTAATGATATCAACATTAGATACTGTCTTCACACTCTTCTTTCGCCTGTTCCTCTCATTCTATTTATTTTATTTGAATTAAGCTAGCTGAGTCTCTACTTAGTTTACCCGTATGTCGTTTGTTGTCAGATTGGCCGAGCGGTCTAAGGCGCTGGATTTAAGCTCTGGTTCCTGTAAAGGAGCGTGGGTTCGAATCCCACATCTGACACTTGTTTTATCTTCTACTGACATGCTGTGTCATTGCATTAACAAATTAGTTCAATTATATACTTTTTTCGCATAGGTAGCCATAGGTACACATATAAAGTAGTGTAAATGTACTTACTGGAAATAAAACAACTTTTCTTAAACAACCATATATTTTTCATACATTTATTACAATTTTTTAAATAATCGATAGACTTTGTATATTACATTGCTGCTGCTGTGAAACATACAGTGAAAATTCATGAACTGCGAACACGAATAAATCAAGGCGAATTTACGATTGCCTTAAAAGACGCCAAGACCGATGGACAGTCGATCTAAGGTACTCTGATATTAATCCACGGGTCGTCTGCGTTGATTGTTTAAGTAATTGTTTAACGCAGACGAGGCATCCACGCCTAGAGTAATTTTTGTTAATTGTTATATCACAGATAGAATGTATGAGGTACCTACTGTGTTATTCTGTGATTAATTCAGGTGATAAATTCAAAGTTGAAAACAGGATTTTTAGAGATTAACAGTAAAGTGAAAGAAGGTAGTTCACAAAGTAAAACGCATTCTGAAGAAAGAAATCATTTTTTCCGAACAAACTAACTCATAGTAAAAAAAAAGATGTAATCAAAAATAAAACTATTTTTATTTCAAACAACAAAATTCAAAAAGTTTAAATTAGCTCGTGTTCGAAGAGCCTGCCTTCTTGCGTTAAACAATATCCGAAGCGATTATAGAAACTTCTTCGCACATTAGCCGAAGTATTAGTGCTAGTACTCTGAACAACCCCTTTAATTTTTAAACGCGGTTCTTCAAATCGTTAGTTGCAGTGAAAACGCCTTTCCAGAAGAAGTTTTCGGCATATCTGTCACAGTTTCACAAATTTCCATACTTCTGAAATGGCCAACGGGAAGAATATCGCAGCTAAATCTACTAGTTCTGCAATTTATTTAAATGAATAATCTGGATAGTCATTAGCGGTAATACAAACCTCTTAGATTCCTTTCTTCGTTGGAAACGTTAGGCCTTTTTTGCTTTTGCGGAGAAACACATCCCAAGTTTCCATGTAACGTTGATAACGATGAAGAACGCCTATTTCCAAATGTGAAAGCATTTTGAATTTTTCGGACCGTTGGACCCTGATAATACCATTTTACAATTTGCACTGTTCCGTTGCTTCGTAGTTATCGATTTTAAGATAGAACTGACAGCAGATATTATCTACTGACAAAATACGAGAACTGTCAAAGTCAAATTCTCGGCATTTGTAAATTCAACATATCGCCTGCCGTGTTCGTAGTAAAGAAAATCTCTCTGTATACATTTACAACATATTTTACAATTGTAGTTGAAACAGTCAATAGTTTGGGTTTAAAGCTTACACTATGAAAATTATTACTTGATAAATTATAACAACATACAAATACTTTTCGTTTAATTTTACTCGATCAGTTCACCCAGTTGTATACACGCAATTGTAAGCCTAAGTCAACTTTTTAAAAATCAACTTTTTAATCAAAAATTATAAAATGTATTAGTTGTTGTTGTTGTTCCATGCTATATAGTCGAGCTCCATGAATTTAATTTGAGGAATTGCGTTCTCACCCTCACCTATAAAACTTTCCAACACCAGGGCTAATTTCTTGTTTTCGTTGGCGTCTTCAATGTCCGCATCGGAAATTACATCTACCATTCGTTTGGGTAGAAAAATTGAATGTTGAGCGGTCTCACACATAATTGATCGGCCAAAGCGGGTCTTTACAGATTTCATGTTCATAACAATATATTTATGGTTTACCACCATATCAACAGTGTTGAGCGTTGGTTTTCGCTCCATCAAGCCGGATTTTACAAACACTCGAAGCACACAAAAATACTATTACTACACGACACAGCGTTATAAACTTTTCAAAACACTTCAAAGGGGCACAGCAACTCAACGTGTGAACCACGCCAGAGGTGAAACCCTTCCGAAGTATTCGAATACAATGCCGAATTTATTAGAGCCTTTTATATTAAAAGCTATATCAGCAACTTCCCCACCACAAGAAATTCATTATATTTTCTTTGATAGTGTGCAACAGGATGCTCGGTTTAGTCACAAGATTATGGTTTTCCTGCGAGATATTTTTAGCAGGATGCTCGGTTAATTAGTACTATCTAGGTTTTACTTTGCGATATTAGCAACAGGATGCTCGGTTAATTAGTACTATCTAGGTTTTACTTTGCGATATTTGCAACAGGATGTTCGGTTGAGATTTCCGTTTATGGTTTCCAATTTCATGCCATCGCGTTACTATTTTGTGCTTACGAACATTCTCCATGGTTTTACCGAAAACAGATGGACCAGTTCATTACCAGTCCAGATCGGTTCAAAACCAGTCCAGACCAGTTGATTATATCTGTATATGACAGCTGGCTGTGTCATATAGCTGTAGGTATCTGTTATATTAGGTTTTTTAATGTTTTTCATATGATTAGGCGTAAACCAGGGTTTTTTTTCTATTTTAGTCGAATCCAATCGTATACCCTCGATTCGAAAATAATCGTCTATATATATTTGTTTCTGTTTCTCAGTTGAACAGCCCGGAGGTCATCCTGATGTCTCTTGTTTAATTTTCAGAAATTCTGTAAACAGACCCGTTCGTACCATATATTTTCATATTTTTAAGATGCGATGTCCTCTGCTAAGAGCCACCCTAACCTCATCTATGACCCATGTTCCAATTAGCGCTCTCTCGTTTTCGGTGTGAGTACATATACCCTGATTGGGGTTTACAGCGCATGTATGATAGAAAGAACAGCATTTTTTCGTTTTCTTTTTTGGTAAAACAGGATGATATAAATCTTGAGTTGGCAATATAATACATTTAATTAACCCCTCTGCTCCCTGTTCGAGTTGTTGCGCGCAATTTTCATGACCCACATGTACATCAGGGTGGCCAACTGGAAACATGTCGTATTTACACACCCACGGATATAAACAGCAGAAATCTTTGTAGTGAATTTTTTCTCCATCTTTTATCTCGTGTTTTTTATTGCTTCGGTTCTACCCCAAAAAAATGCCTTTCGCGAACTCAATGGTAGCGATGTAAGGAGGGGCTGATCCTCTAATTCTGTGTGATGTCTGAACTGATACTCCCACATTTCAATGACCTCATATCCCAGCGTCTTTAACTTTTTAGTTTTGGATATTGTTCTATCATGGCGATTTTCTAATGTATCTGTTGGGTCATCGTGTAGAGGTTCGTTTCGTTTAGCTGTCATGCGAACTGGACACCCATGATAGAAACCGCCATGAAACTCAAATAATTGCCGGGTTTGTTTACAATACCCGTCAACTTTGAGCCCGCCCACACAGGGCTCTCTACCACGGGTCGCGTTTTGTATAATTATTCCACGTTGCTTTTCTTTGTGAATCAACCATTGTAGGGCAACTTTAGAATGGCTATTACTTAATCTGTAACCCCTGCGCAGTATGATTCTTATCGTATTTGGTTTAAGAAAAATGCGGCGATATACTAAATTACATGCCGAGGAGGCAATTGTTGTGGCTTCCAGGAGGGGTTCTACATTGCACCCATCGAGAAACATTGGTCTAAATTTTAAACAGCCTGCTTGCAGAATTTGCACATCGGAAATACAATATTCAACCAGTTCTTTTGCATATCGAATGTGCTGTTTTTGTGTTCGTTGTGCCGTTTTAACAACAGCTCCAACTCTTTCGGCTTTAATCGGTCGGGTTTGTAATATTTATCGCCCCGGGAGTGTCCCCACATAATTTCGATTTGTCCGAGTGTTAAATAAATATGAAAAATAGCCTTTCTTGAAATTTTGACCTAGTGCGAAGACTTTAGGCTGTGTTGCTAGTGTCATTGGAAAATAATTCAGCGAATCTAGAAATTTTATATTATCTAATTGCCTGAGTATGATTTTCATACCGCGCATAATGGGTTTAGGTTTAATTTAGAATTAGAAGACTGGTTGTCATACGCCTGTCCGTTGTGGGCCAGCATAACAACTTTTTTAAATTTCTTTCTTAACTCAACTAGTTAAACTGTTCTATTAAAATTAGATCCTGCTGCTGCTGCTGCTTAATTACAATCAACATAAATCATATACCATTTTCTTAACACATTCACGTTTCTGTATCGATGCGACATAGGTGATTTTCCAGTTGAATACCTCTAAAATGGGTTTATTTTGTTTTTTCCCATTTTTCTTTTAACTTCTATTTTAAATAAAACACCCAGTATATTATTAAATTTATTATTATGTTGTACATACTACAATAGAAGGATGTGGTTTTATCGCTTGTTGATACAAAATACGTTCGTTAGTTGTGTGTTTGCCATAAACGATGGTCAAGAATTTTCGTTTCCCGAACACCCCACGATTCAATATGGCGGCCAGGTTTTCATGCAATTTACCGTTGATAATTACATTTTTTCTGTTCCTATTAACATACCTCATTTCGCCGAATCTGGAGATGTCCTGCAGATATCTATTTATAAAAATCAAACTTGTATTGGTTATATCAACTATTTTTTATGAGTACGTTTTCGAAAGCTTTTTGTATCATGAAAATGTACTTGGGTTGTTTGCAAGAGGCACATTTGGTACAATTATTTATGATGTAAATCTTGATGATGGATATTTTATATCAAACCTAGGTAAATATTTTTTATTTTGATTCTCTAAATTGGTTAACTATTGTTCTTATGATAGGTCCTGAGGAGTGAACCCCTCTCTCTCTGCTAGATAATAAAACACAATAACATGGAATTATGCAGTTACTACCTTTGTAAATAATAGTCAAACTATTTCTACTACCACTACCACCTAGGCACATTCTGGTTTTCTAACTTGGTTAAGTCCCTGAGGGGTGAACCTCTCTGCTTAATGTAAGTAATAAAACACAATAGCATTGGTTCAATATGTATTTTTTTAAATTATAATACCGGGTGGCATAAATATCAGATATCACATTACCTTTGGAATCAACACCGCTTTATTAAAGTGATGAATCCAACTAACCTAAATGTCATCACTACTATCAGTCAAAAATTATTACAGATTACAATAAGTATTGAAGTTAGAACAGGAGATTTTTATAATCGAGTCGTAGGCCAAACTGCAGAATCTGGGGCACATTCCCCTCCTCTTATTTGCATTTTATTACATTTCATACCAATACTTATAATTGAAATATGTATAATGCTAACCAACATTTATAAGTAGCTAATTCCATGGCTACAGGGATCTCAGATGTTTATGGCCACCCGGTATAATTTTTGTGCGGTTCATCCTAAAACAATAAAAACAACATTTAATATAGTGGATATGTATTTTTAAAATTGCTTACCTCTTTGTATATAAATTATCCGCTCCGATATATGCATCCACACCCTCAAATCGGGGGGCCACGGTTGACCCCCCGAGGGTGTGGATAGGTTGATCGGCGCTAGTCCGGACTCCATCTCAACCTGTGCTGGTATGCACATCACCGCAACCTAGGGCTATACAGATAAATTGTTAAAAATTGTTCATCCTTTGCATCATTTACTTACGTTTTCAAACAATTGGGGATATCGCTCCCTCACGTGTAGATACACTCGATTGCACACTAAAATTGTAATATAAATTAATAATACAAAAATTGCGAATAGATATTTTTTCTTACATTCGTCCGAAATGTTTGACTGCATTTTGGATAATAAACGAAATATGTGCTTTGTTAGAAACCACAAATTGGGCTCGCGGTTTTTGTTGATAACATATTATTTGAAATTTGTTTGCTGGTGCATTCATACAGTAGGTTATATTTTATACTAATGTGTATTACTACTGTAAAAACATGCCTGTTCCCGCCGATCTTCTCACAGAGCATATGTTATATTGTAAAAAACACAGTTATTATTTTTCGCATGGGTTAATCTGCCCTGGTTGCAATGGTGAAAAATAGTTGTAGGTAACGTATTTTAAAAACATTCTGTATTTAGTTGCACGCGCATGCATCTTCCTGTGCGATTAGCCTTTCATAGCAACTAAAAACAGCGGATGTTTAATATTGCGTCTAATTAATAATATTGTGTAGATTTCAAAATTGGGTGTGTCCCCTTTCGCTGCTCTTTAGGGGTGCTAATAATATTGCTGTTGGTGTTGTATGTGTTTTCATCCTCATACAATGTTTTCAGCAATACTCTTTGTATCCCATAGTCTTCTTCTTGTTGCAACACCCTAATATATTTGTATGTTATTTTATTCTATAATCTGTTATATTGTTGTCTTGCTTACAGGTACATCCTCGGATTTCTAATATCTGAATTGGTTGTGATAAACCCGCCGCAACTGCTTGTGGGGATTATTTTGTGGGATGTGGCTAAAATGATTTAATAATTTATGTTAATACAGCTATCAGATTACTTTCATAAATAAATTGGTGTTATATGTTTTTGATTTGATTTGTGTGGGTGAAAACTGCATATATTATTTAATGAACAGGTAATAAACCACTCAAACTAATAATTTATGTGAATACAGCCATCAGCTTACTTTCATAAATGTAACATTTTAATCTCTGTTTGACCCGCGCTAGTGGTGTCAAAATAAACTACATTTTTTTCTATGTATTATTTCTTGTGTTATGCGGGGTTTTTGTTATATATAAATATGTGTTATACGTTTTTGATTTGATTTGTGTGGGTGAAAACTGCATATTAATTAATGAACAGGTAATAAACTACTCAAACTAATAATTTATGCGAATACAGCCATCAGATTACTTTCATAAATGTAACATTTTAATCTCTGTTTGACCCGCGCTAGTGGTGTCAAAATAAACTACATTATTTTCTATGTATTATTTCTTGTGTTATGCGGGTTTTTTGTTATATATATAAATATGTGTTATATGTTTTTTATTTGATTTGTGTGGGCGAAAACTGCTTTTTAATTAATGAACAGGTAATAAACTACTCAAACTAATAATTTATGCGAATACAGCTATGAGATTACTTTCATAAATAAAATTGGTGTTATATGTGTTTTTTGGTTTGATTTGTGTGGGCGAAATCTGCATATTAATTAATGAACAGGTAATAAACCACTCAAACTAAATATTTATGCGAATACAGCCATCAGATTATTTTCATAAATGTAACATTTTAATCTCTGTTTGACTCGCGCTAGTGGTGTCAAAATAAACTACATTATTTTCTATGTATTATTTCTTGTGTTATGCGGGTTTTTTGTTATATAAATAAATATGTGTTATATGTTTTTGATTTGATTTGTGTGGGGCGAAAACTGCTTATTCGCTAATGAACATGTAATAAACTCAAACTAATAATTTATGCGAATACAGCCATCAGATTACTTTCATAAATGTAACATTTTAATCTCTGTTTGACTCGCGCTAGTGGTGTCAAAATAAACTACATTATTTTCTATGTATTATTTCTTGTGTTATGCGGGTTTTTTGTTATATACATAAATATGTATTATATGTTTTTGATTTGTGTGGGGCGAAAACTGCTTATTCTCTAATGAACATGTAATAAACTACTCAAACTAATAATTTATACGAATACAGCTATCAGATTACTTTCATAAATAAAATTGGTGTTATTTGTGTTTTTTGGTTTGATTTGTGTGGGCGAAATCTGCATATTAATTAATAAACAGGTAATAAACCACTCAAACTAATAATTTATGCGATTACAGCCATCAGATTACTTTCATAAATGTAACATTTTAATCTCTGTTTGACCCGCGCTAGTGGTGACAAAATAAACTACATTTTTTTCTATGTATTATTTCTTGTGTTATGCGGGGTTTTTGTTATATATAAACATGTGTTATATGTTTTTGATTTGATTTGTGTGGGTGAAAACTGCATATTAATTAATGAACAGGTAATAAACTACTCAAACTAATAATTTATGCGAATACAGCCATTAGATTACTTTCATAAATGTAACATTTTAATCTCTGTTTGACCCGCGCTAGTGGTGTCAAAATAAACTACATTATTTTCTATGTATTATTTCTTGTGTTATGCGGGTTTCTTGTTATATATATATAAATATGTGTTATATGTTTTTTATTTGATTTGTGTGGGCGAAAACTGCTTATTCGCTAATGAACATGTAATAAACTACTCAAACTAATAATTTATGCGAATACAGCCATCAGATTATTTTCATAAATGTAACATTTTAATCTCTGTTTGACTCGCGCTAGTGGTGTCAAAATAAACTACATTATTTTCTATGTATTATTTCTTGTGTTATGCGGGTTTTTTGTTATATACATAAATATGTGTTATATGTTTTTGATTTGATTTGTGTGGGGCGAAAACTGCTTATTCGCTAATGAACATGTAATAAACTCAAACTAATAATTTATGCGAATACAGCCATCAGATTACTTTCATAAATGTAACATTTTAATCTCTGTTTGACTCGCGCTAGTGGTGTCAAAATAAACTACATTATTTTCTATGTGTTATTTCTTGTGTTATGCGGGGTTTTTGTTATATATATATAAATATGTGTTATATGTTTTTTATTTGATTTGTGTGGGCGAAAACTGCTTATTCGCTAATGAACATGTAATAAACTACTCAAACTAATAATTTATGCGAATACAGCCATCAGATTACTTTCATAAATGTAACATTTTAATCTCTGTTTGACTCGCGCTAGTGGTGTCAAAATAAACTACATTATTTTCTATGTATTATTTCTTGTGTTATGCGGGTTTTTTGTTATATATATAAATATGTGTTATGTTTTTTATTTGATTTGTGTGGGCGAAAACTGCTTACGAATTAATGAACAGGTAATAAACTACTCAAACTAATAATTTATGCGAATGCAGCTATCAGATTACTTTCATAAATAAAATTGGTGTTATATGTGTTTTTTGGTTTGATTTGTGTGGGCGTAATCTGCATATTAATTAATGAACAGGTAATAAACCACTCAAACTAATAATTTATGCGAATACAGCCATCAGATTACTTTCATAAATGTAACATTTTAATCTCTGTTTGACTCGCGCTAGTGGTGTCAAAATAAACTACATTATTTTCTATGTATTATTTCTTGTGTTATGCGGGGTTTTTGTTATATATATAAATATGTGTTATATGTTTTTTATTTGATTTGTGTGGGCGAAAACTGCTTATTCGCTAATGAACATGTAATAAACTACTCAAACTAATAATTTATGCGAATACAGCCATCAGATTACTTTCATAAATGTAACATTTTAATCTCTGTTTGACTCGCGCTAGTGGTGTCAAAATAAACTACATTATTTTCTATGTATTATTTCTTGTGTTATGCGGGTTTTTTGTTATATACATAAATATGTGTTATATGTTTTTGATTTGATTTGTGTGGGGCGAAAACTGCTTATTCGTTAATGAACATGTAATAAACTACTCAAACTAATAATTTATACAGCTATCAGATTACTTTTATAAATAAAATTGGTGTTATATGTGTTTTTGATTTGATTTGTGTGGGCTAAAACTGCATATTAATTAATGAACAGGTAATAAACTACTCAAACTAATAATTTATACAGCTATCAGATTACTTTCATAGCTCAAATTCTTTTTATTTATTTATTTAGATATCAACAGCAATCATCCGCCTTAATAGTAATATGTAGCTACTACTATGTTGAAATATGATTTATTTTTTGTTGTCGCGGTGTCTAGGATACAGTTACAAACCTCATGTGATATGATGGTATATTCTGTACCGCTTGTCGCTTATCAGTTCTTGTGGTTACTTGCGCTCGCTACGTCCTTATCAGCTCTTGCGGTTTCTTATCAGCTTATCGCTTCGTGCTCATTTCTGTAATAATAATATATTTTCGAAATTGCCACAAGGGCTGGAAACAGCTTCAGACCTCCGCACCCCGGCCCCTGCCTCCGGCCCCTGCCTCCGGCCCCCGCCCCCCGGAAACCGATCCGATACCTGCCCACCGACACCTGCGCAGCATGGTGGCCCCCGTTTAGCTAAGTTCCGAACCAGGACTCCGCCCCCAGGGCTTTGTCCCCCGATGTCTACGCAGGCGCCCCCCTTCCCCCACCACACACCAGCGCGCGAATTTGAATTTCCCACAGGCTGCGCAGAATTTGAATTTCCCACAGGCTGCGCAGAATTTGAATTTCCCGCCAAAATGACGTCACTTCCTGTCGCAGAAGTCACATTGGTTATCTAATTACGCAACATGTAATTATAATGAAAATCGTATAAACAGGTTTTACTTATATCTAATATGGACATACCTACATATATCGGTTTCTTAAAAAATATTTCCAACTTTGATAATTCTATAGCTACAAGATTTTCACTAAATATGGTATGTAATGATTAGCCGCATATCTTCCATGCCATGGCGTTACTAATTTAACTATTTTGTGTTTTCCGGACCTGTTTGGATCTGTTGGAAACCAGTTCAGACCTGTTGATTATATCTGTATATGATAGCTGGCTGTGCCATATAGCTGTAGCTATCTGTTATATTAGGGTAATTTAACACTGTTGTTTATTGTTTTTCATATAGCGTATGCTGTTGTCCACTGTTTTGTATATGGTAAGTGTTGTTTTTTAATGTTTTTCATATGATTAGCACCGTTTTTTAATGTTTTTCGTATAGTAAATGTTGTTTTCTACTGTTTTTTATATGATAGGTGTTGTTTTTTAATGTTTTTCATATGATTGGCGCTGTTTTTTTTACTGTTTTTATAATGTCGTTTTGTATGTGCTACTTATGTATGTGTATAAACCTGGCTAAACTACTTCGAGCTGTTAACCTGCTAACATGCTAACTGTCAAAATATGCGAGAGACCATCAGTTTGATCCGCTTACTAACAGGTAGCAGACTGTATTAACCTCATTGTTTAGTATTTGATAATTTTTTAGAAATTTATGTGAACACCGCTGTCAGATTAAACTTATAGCGTTATACAAATTCTTATCTCTTGGTGCTTGCGGTCCGCCTTGTTGTCGGTTTGCGTAAAATACCTCGTTTAGCTTATTATGTCTCGGGAACACCCTCTAGTAATGGTAAATATAGGAATAAGTAAAAATACAGTAATAATACAAATCCTTTTATTTTATTTAGCTATCAATACAGTTCATCAGCCTTAATTCTAACATGACGTACTATGCTTAAACATGTTTTGGTCTTTTGGTGTACCCATAGGGTACTGAATCGTACTTTTTAAATGTAATTTTAAATGTTTTAAATTCGTCTTTTGTTACTATCGTATGGCCCGTAGTTCTACGAATGTTTTTGTTAAACAGAATTACCTCCTTGTTATCATTACCCATATTTATTAGTAAATCTTCTAAAACATCCATATTAACTTTTTCTAGATTTTTCTGCGATAAGGTGATACCTTTAAATTTACAAATATCTGCATACTTTTTTGTTTCTGGAGAATAAACTGCATAGGCGTATGTTTTAGGCCCCCCTGTTACAAGATTGGTGATATAGCTCCCGGGTCTATATTCCTCTAGCTCATCGGTTAGTTCACCTAGGAAGTTCCCTGATGGTGGTTCATAGTGATTTTCCTTGGATATGTACTGGAGTGAATCCGTATCTCCGTACAAAACCCTCTCCCCCAGTTTTTCCATCTCGTTATACAGGTTGAGTCAGGCCTGGGCCGTCGTGAAACAAGCTATCGCCACATTCACCGTCAATAGGGGCTCAGATGCCTCCTCTTTGTGTACCCAATTAACAATTATAGCTTCTTCATTAACCGGATTTATATGACAAACATTGACTGCTGGGTTGGTTAGGAGCGAGTACAATTCAGCAGGTTCTGTAATTATTTCTGTCTTGGACTGATTTTCCCGCTGACCAAACTTACCCCAGAACGAATTTAGCATAAGTTTAGCCAAGGAGCGTAAACCAGGTTTTTTTTCTATTTTGGTCGCGTCCAGTCCTATACCCTCGATTCGAAAATAATCGTCTATATATTGCTGTTTTTGTTCCTCACTTGAACAGCCCGGAGGCCATCGTAATGCCTCTTGTTTAATTTTGAAAAATGTGTCTATAAATTCTGTAAACAGATCCGTTCGTACCGTATATTTCCATATTTCTTGAATTTTTAAGATTCGGTATCCTCTGCTGAGAGCTGCCCTAACCTCATCTATTGAAACAATAAAGAAGCCGACCTGCGATTAATTAATAAAATTAAGCAATGGTAGTAAAAATCGCAGATCAACCCCCCTACAGTTTATACACCACGGCAGCTCTGAAAACTCTTTACTCACCGCGATGGCCCTAGCTAACTCAAATTTCGGCGGCCTTGGATCGTAGGTTCAAATCATCAGCTGTGTACCCTGGAATGCCTTCAAAAAAGGAAAGGAAATGGGCGCCAGAAATCAAAAGATTCCAAATAATAAGAGGAAACAAACTGCAAGTGACTAACGTTTAATTAATAAATAATAAAAAGTCTTGAAGTGTCAGTAATAAATAATCAGGATAATTAAAATGCAAATAATAGTAGATAACCAAAGCGGGTTCTGGCGCAAAACGCGTCACTGCGCAGGTCTTCTGCGCAGGTGTGTGGTGGGGGTTTCTGCGCAGGTATTTGGCGGGAAATTCAAATTCGCGCGCAGGTCGTCTGCGCATCGCGCAGCGCAGGTGTCTGCGCAGGTTTCTGCGCAGGTCTGCGCGAGCAGGTGGGGGAAGGGGGCGCCTGCGCAGACATAGAGGGCGGGAGCCGGGGTGCGGGTGCAGGGTGCGGGGACCGGGGGCTGGAAGCCGGGGGCCGGGGCCGGGGGCCGGGGGCGGGGGCCTGAAGCTGTTTCAGCCCTTTCGAAAATATATGAATGAAATGAGCACGAAGCGATAAGCTGATAAGAAACCGCAAGAGCTGATAAGGCGAGCGCGAGTAACCGCAAGAACTGATAAGCCTCCGAACTGTACATGATGTGCCATCTAGCGGTTAAATAGTTAAAGTGTTTATAGTAATCTGTAGGGGGGTGACATCTACTAACTAAAATAATTTAAACAAAAAACGATTGCATGTATGTGAGATACGGGGACGCCAGATAACCGCAACGGATGCGTTAAATGATAAACCAAGCACGCTATCGGCTGCAACAGCAAATTTGTACCTCGATTTATAATACAATGTGATTTCAACTACTAAAAATGATCAACCATTCATATTTATTTAACACTCGAGCAAATCAATGCACAGTTATCGCCAACAGATCTCCTATTGAATTTATATTTGTAATTGTGCAAAATAAAGTTTTCACGTGAGGTTTGTAACTGTATCCTAGACACCGCGACAACAAAAGATAAATCATGTTTCAACATAGTAGTAGCTACATATTAAGGCGGATGAACTGTATTGATAACTAAATAAATAAAAAGAATTTGAGCTATGAAAGTAATCTGATATTATTAGTTTGATCTGTTCATTAATTAATATGCGGTTTTCACCCACACAAATCAAATCAAAAACACATATAACATAAATTTTATTTATATATATATATATATATACAACAAAAACCCCGCACAACACAAGAAATAATACATAGAAAATAATGCAGTTTATTGTGATACCACTAGCGCGGGTCAAACAGAGATTAAAATATTACATTTATGAAAATAATCTGATGGTTGTATTCGCATAAATTATTAGTTTGAATTGTTTATTACCTGTTCATTAATTAATAAACAGTTTTCGCCCACACATATAAAACCATCCAACACCAATTCTATTTATGAAAGTAATCTGATGGCTGTATTAACATAAATTATTAGTTTGATCTGTTCATTAATTAATATGCAGCTTTAGACCACACAAATCAAATCAAAAACACATATAACATAAATTTTATTTATATATATATATACAACAAAAACCCCGCACAACACAAGAAATAATACATAGAAAATAATGCAGTTTATTGTGATACCACTAGCGCGGGTCAAACAGAGATTAAAATATTACATTTATGAAAATAATCTGATGGTTGTATTCGCATAAATTATTAGTTTGAGTTGTTTATTACCTGTTCATTAATTAATAAACAGTTTTCGCCCACACATATAAAACCATCCAACACCAATTCTATTTATGAAAGTAATCTGATGGCTGTATTAACATAAATTATTAGTTTGATCTGTTCATTAATTAATATGCAGCTTTAGACCACACAAATCAAATCAAAAACACATATAACATAAATTTTATTTATATATATACAACAAAAACCCCGCACAACACAAGAAATAGTACATATAAAATAATGCGGTTTATTGTGACACCACTAGCGCGAGTCAAACAGAGATTAAAATATTACATTTATGAAAATAATCTGATGGCTGTATTCGCATAAATTATTAGTTTGAGTTGTTCATTAATTAATATGCAGTTTTCACCCACACAAATCAAATCAAAACATATAACACAAAGTAATCTGATAACTGTATTCACATAAATTATTAAATCATTTTAGCCAAATCTCAGAAAATAACCCCGGCGGGTGTTATCACAACCAATTCAGAAATCCGAGGATGTACCTGTAAACAAGACAACAATATAACAGACTATAGAATAAAATAACATACAAATATTTTAGGGTGTTGCAACAAGAAGAAGACTATGGGATACAAAGAGTATTGTTGAAAACATTGTATGAGGGCGAAAAGACATACAACACCAACAGCAATATTATTAGCAACCCTAAAGAGCAGCGAAAGGGGGCACACCCAATTTTGAAATATACGCAATATTATTAATTAGCATCCGCTGTTTCTAGTTGTTATCAGCAGCTAATCACACAGGAAGATGCACGCGCATGCAACATAAATACAGAATACGTTACTTACCTAAAACTATTTTTCGCCATTGCACCCAAGACAAATTGACCCATGCGAAAAATAATAACTGTGTTTTTTACAATATAACATATGTTCTGTGAGAAGATCGGTGGGAACAGGCATGTTTTTGCAGTAGTAATACACATTAGTATAAAATATAACCTACGGTTTGAATGCACCAGCAAACAAATTTCAAATAATATGTTATCAACAAAAACCGCGAACCTAATTTGTGGTTTTTAGCAAAGCGCATATTTCGTTTAGTTATCAAAATGCAACCATCTGTCCCAGACGAATGTAAGAAAACATATCTATTCACAATTTTTGTATTATTAATTTATATTATAATTTTAGTGTGTAACCGGGTGTATGCCGATGTGCGGGGGCGGTACCCCCGGCTGTTCGAAAACGTAAGTAAATGAGAAAATTATAAACAATTTTTAACAATTTATCTGTATAGTGTTGGGTTGCCGTAATATGTGTACCACCCTCAGCGGGACCGATACCAGGGTTAGTACCAGTAAACCTATCCGCACCCTCGGGGGGTCAACCGTGGCCCCCCGATTTGAGGGTGTGGCTGAACATAAGCGATCGGATAATTTATATACAGGTAGGTAAGCAGTTTTAAAAATACATATTCGCTATATTAAATGTTGTTTTTATTGTTTTAGGATGACCCTCGCAAAAATTATACCAACAACCGAGATGCGTATGGATAAATTTGGTAATGAAGCAAATAAATAAATATTGAACCAAGGCTATTGTGTTTTATTACTTACATTAAACAGAGGGGTTCACCCTTCAGGAACTTAACCAAGTTAGAAAATCAGAATGTGCCTAGGCGGTAGTGGTAGTAGAAATAGTTTGCATATTATTTACAAAGGTGTTTACTGTATAATTCCATGTTATTGTGTTTCATTACATAGCAGAGAGAGAGAGAGATAGATTCACTCCTCGGGGTCTGTAATAAGAACAATAGTTAACCAATTTAGAGAATAAAATAAAAAATATTTACCCAGGTTTGATATAAAATATCCATCTTCAAGATTTACGTCATAAATAATTGTGTCAAATGTACCTCTTGCAAACAACCCAAATGCATTTTCATGATACAAAAAGCTTTCGAAAACGTACTCATATAAAAAATAGTTGATATAGCCAATACAATTTTGATTTTTATAAATAGACATCTGCAGAACATCCCCAGATTCGGCGAAATAAGGTATGTTAATTTGAAGGGAAAAAATGTAATTATCAACCGTAAATTGCAGGAAAACCTGGTCGCCATATTGAATTATGGGGTGCTCGGGAAACGAAAATTCTTGGTCATCGTTTATATTGATGCGAAACATAATTTCACACTCCATGATGGTAAACACACAACTAACGAACGTATTTTGTATCAACAAGCGATAAAACCACATCCTTCTATTGTAGCATGTACAACATAATAAGAAATAATATACTGGGTGTTTTAATTAAAATAGTAAAACAAAAATGGTGAAAAACAAAGTAAACCCATTTTAGAGGTATTCAACTGGAAAATCACATATCTCACACCAATACAGAATCGTGAAATTTAAAAAAGCTGTGCACAACGGACAGGTGTATGAACACCAATCTTCTAATTCTAAAAACCTAAACTCATTATGCGCGGTACAAAAATCACACTCAGTCAATTAGATAATATAAAATGGCACAATGAACACAAAAAACAACACATTCGATATGCAAAAAGAACTAGCTAAATGTATTTCCGATGTGAAAATTCTGAAAACAGGTTGTTTAAAATTTAAACAAGTGTTTCTCGATCGACGTAATGTAGAGACCCTCCTTGAAGCTACAACAATTACCTCGACATGTAATTTAGTATATCATCGCAATTTTCTTAAACCAAATACGATATGAATCATACCGCGCAGGGGCTACAGATTAGGTGATAACCAGTCTAAAATTGCCCTACAATGGTTGATTCACAAAGAAAAACAACGCTAAATAATTATACAAAACTAAAAAGTTAAAGACGCTGGGATATGAGGTCATTGAAATGTGTGAGTATCAATTCAGATATCACACAGAATTAGAGGATAGTCCCCTCCTTACATCGCTAACATTGAGTTCGCGAGAGACATTTTTTGGGTTCAGAACAGAAGCAATAAAACTAACACGAGGTAAAAGATGGAGAAAAAATTCACTACAAAGATTTCTGCAGAATTATATCCATGGGTGTGTAAATACGGCAAGTTTCCAGTTGACCACCCTGGTGTCATGAAAATTGCACGATACAACTCGAACAGGGAGCAGAGGGTTTAATTAAATGTATTATATTGGCACCTCAAGATTTATATCAAAACTGGGGATATGTATTCACATCGAAAATGAGAGAGCGCTAATTGGTACAGAGGTCATATGTGTGGTTAGGGCGGCTCTTAGCAGAGGGCATCGGTACTAACGGGTCTGTTTACACATTTCTAAAAATTAAACAAGAGGCATCAGGATGACCTCCGGGCTGTTCAACTGAGAAACAGAAACAACAATATATAGACGATTATTTTCCAATCAAGGGTATACGATTGGATCCGAATAGAAAAAACCCTGGTTTACGCCTAATCATATGAAAAAAAACCTAATATAACCTATAGCTACAGCCATATGGCACAGCCAGCTGTCATATACAGATATAATCAACTGGTCTGGACTGGTTTTAAGCTGATCTGAACTGGTAATGAACTGGTCCAGCTGTTTTCGGTAAAACCATGGAGAATGTTCGTAAGCACAAAATAGTTATATAGTAACGTGATGATATGAAATTGAAAACCATAAACGGAAATCTCAACCGAACATCCTGTCGATATAATTGCAAAGTAAAACCTAGATAGTACTAATTAACCGAGCATCCTGTTGAAAATATCTCGCAGGAAAACCATAATCTTACTACTAAACCGAGTATCCTGTTGAAAATATCTCGCAGGAAAACCATAATCTTACTACTAGGCCGAGTATCCTGTTGAAAATATCTCGCAGGAAAGCCAGAACCTAGAAAATATATTATTATTACAGAAATGAGCACGAAGCGATCTCTCGTAACCACAAGAACTGATAAGCGGTAGGAATACATTTGTATATAAGAATAACTGTTCTGATACAGGAATATTAATTCATCAAGATGAGTCCCCTGTGTCAGCAATTGCCGGCTATTTCATCAACACCGTCCACATACAGCGATGGGGGATCGTGGACGTGGCACCAGCCCCAAGACGACCCTCATGTTTGGTCGAGCATGGAGGATGTCGACGATCCTCCAACCATTGACACCGACGAGTGCGGGTGTGAATATTGTCTGGGGTTACCGGAATCGCCATCATCGTCACAGCTCCAGCAACCCCCATCGCCGCAGCAACCGCCGCCATATTCAGCACAAGACGATGAAGATGAGGTCCTGGTAGTCGATGATGATGATTATTCATGTTGCGGTTGCGAATATTGTCAGGGGTTGTTGGAATCTTCACCATCACATCCCCAGCAACCGCCATCGCAGCAGCAACCGCCGTCATATTCGGCACAAGACGATGAAGATGTCCTGGTTGTCGATGATGATGGATATTCATGTTGTGGATGCGAATATTGTCGGGGGTTGTTGGAATCTTCATCATCACATCCCCAGCAACCGCCATCAGCAGAGCTATCACAGCCCCCACAGCAGCAACCGCCATCATATTTTCCTGAACCATACCAACAATATCAGGCTGAGTATGAATTCAGCTTACCTGCACCGACCATGCCGCTGCATATTGCTCCCATAAAAATTACTGTAAAATTAGGTAGTAGTAGTTTTATATATATTATCAGTACTGAATAAAAGACGTTTTATTTTCATACATGTTTTTTATTTAATATCTTATTTATTTATGGGTGAAACAGAACTTAACATTAAATTAAATATCTTATTTATTCATGAGTGAAACAGAACTTAACATTAAATTAAATATCTTATTTATTCATGAGTGAAACAGAACTTAACAAAGAGTAAGTATCAATATAGTCTTGAGGTGTTGTTGAGGGCCAAGGACCGGAACAAGGACCAGTTCTCCAACCGACAGCTTCGCCATTTTGAGCTTTTCCGATATTTTCCTCAAGCCATTTAAAAATATGTTTGTGCTGATGTACAGCGCTGGGTTGAAATATATAAGCTATGTGGTGTGTATTCAAATACTGGAACACGTCTTCTATAAACTTGATGCGAGCATAATAGGCTGCCTCGAAGATCGCTTCGTGAAGAAAATATGGATATTTTTGCTGCTGCTCACCCGCCACAAATTCAATTCGAGAGTCAGATGATAATAATATTTCAATAAGAAAATGCTGCTCGTAGGAACTAGTGTGCTGTAGAGATAATTTTGATAGCACCAAGTTAAGATCTGTCTCACTATTAATTTTGAACTTTCTCCCTCTTACTTCGTTAATAATTTTTCTAATAACATCGAAAGCATCTAACATAGTTCTTAAAATTTCACTTACGACATCAGTTTCAACAGTTTTAAAGTGCGTAGCCCAAATAAAAGTTTTACTAGGTATAGCAATACCAACTTTTTGTAATATATACTTCAAAGCTTGCAAGTCGTTACGCCCTATAGCATTACGTAAATGATAATTATAGGTTTCTTTATTTTTAACATACAGATCTTTGTTCAACCGCTGTATATTTGAATTTTGCTGTGGCGACAACATTGTGTAGACTGAGATATCTTATACTGTTTACATATTACTTATACATTATGAGATGCAAGGAAAATAAAAAATTGTTTATCTGCGGTAAGTAGTAAAAGCATATACAATTGTATGAACCCCTCCAGCTGTGAAGCCTTCTTCGACCGCAGTCTGGACAGGTGGCTAGCCTGATCCATTGAATTTTAGGATGATTGTTAAAGGTTTTTCTGCATGATGGTATTCAAATAATGAGTGTTGCAGAGACATGCGTACTTTATATTCACATACCCCAAAGACAATATCTACAATATCCCATTGGTCTAATGAAAGACGAGTGCAACGGTAAAATAATCACAGAATTTATCGGTTTGAGATCGAAAATGTACAGTGTGAGAGTTGAAGGTAAAGACGCTGTTAAAAATATCAAAGGTGTCTTGGAAAATTTAGTTAAGAACAAAATTTGTTTCGACGACTATGTAGCATGTTTGTTTGATAGCAAAGATGCTGTTAGAAATCAAAATTTAATTAGAGCCAATAGCCACATTGTACACGGTGTAAGTCAAACTAAAGTGGCTCTTACTAGCGCAGATGATAAGAGATACATTTGTGAAAATAAAATAGATACCCTTCCTTGGGGACATTATTCTATAAAAACGTAGGTTTATGTAAAATGTGCGCTTTGCCTGCAATAAATGTATTAAATGCACACCTGTGTTTTATTTACTTATGTTTACATGTATTGTGGTGAATAAGCTGAGATGCTAGGTAAGAAAACACACACATATTTTCACAGTTTTTTATTTTATTTAACTATCAATACATTTCAAACATGATCATCTAAAAAAGTTTACTCGACGGTATTTCAAACTTAGATCTCCTGAGGTGCGGTGTCAGGTCAGGTAACCTATTCGTGCGTGTTTTCAAAACAATCTTTACACAAATATTTATTACATCCAAAGCGTTTATAATAGGTTCTCGGTGTTATGTTTGAAGCTCGTTTATTGCCATACTTTGCAGAACAGGATTTGTAACATTCAACGCAACGATAGCGATTTTCTGTTCTTTTGTCGCATTCACCATGAACATATGGGATCGCCTCTTCTTTTTCTTCTAGCGACATTGGGGGTGTTGATGACTGCTGGAATATCTCCATTGCAGAAGATTTATTAGGAAAACGATTAAACCTTATGTCCATATTTCTGACAGATACAACAAAGACTGATACAGATATAGTATCAACCTAATATATATGTCAGATTGATACCATAGCAGTGCCATAGCAGTGCCATAGCAGTGCCATAGCAGTGCCATAGCGGTGCCATATATCTGTCGATGGTTGCTGGAACATCTCCATTGCAGAAGATTTATTAGGAAAACGATTAAACCTTATGTCCATATTTCTGACAGATACAACAAAGACTGATACAGATATAGTATCAACCTAATATATATGTCAGATTGGTACCATAGCAGTGCCATAGCAGTGCCATAGCAGTCCAAAAAGCGGTCCAAAGCAGTCCATATCAGTGCCATAGCGGTGCCATAGCAGTGCCATAGCAGTCCAAAAAGCGGTCCAAAGCAGTCCAAAAGCAGTTCAAAGCAGTCCATATCAGTGCCATAGCAGTGCCATTCCAGTCCAAAAAGCGGTTCAAAGCAGTCCATATCAGTGCCATAGCTGTGTCATGGCAGTGTCATATATTTGTCGATGGTTGCTGAAACATATCCATTGCAGAAGATTTATTAGGAAAACGATTAAACCTAATATACCTTAGTACAAAATTCCTTCGGTAAATTTACACAACTGTAGTAATACCGATTTGGTATATGTCGTCTTCAGAGAGGTTAAAGTTTGACAAGTTGCTTGGGGTCCAATAATATGAATACATGATAGATTTTTACAGTCGAATGCCTAAAGCATGTCCTATTTCATGTGTTAAGATTAATAGAAGACTTGTTTTTCCTTCATGTAACACATCATTCACTCCAGTATGCCGATTAATCTGTATATTAATGTGCACTTCAACTGGTTTTTGAAGCTTTGAAGTTTGACTGTAGTCGATTGAATATTCCATGTTATAACATTGGTGCGCCACGTTGAATTATGAGTTTGAAATAACCCTATTACATTGTCGACAGAACATCTAGACCCCTTAATTAAATTCAAAATAAATAGTATTCGGTGTTGGTAAATCATGTTTGAAATCTGTTTAAAACAAATATAAAATCAATAGAATTTACAACTAAATCTATTGACGTTAAACCATGTTCACTTTCGTTCGATTTCAAAAACCCCAAACTTTGTAGTTTCGTTGCTGTTTTGTTGCAAACTGCGCACCCTATTACTAACAATAAAACAAACATTTGACACATTTTATGTTTGTAGCTGTTTCGTTTACAATGTATTACTAATGTATTTGCTTAATGATATCAACATTAGATACTGTCTTCCCACTCTTCTTTCACCTGTTCCTCTCTTTCTATTTTTTTCTCAATTAAGCTAGCTGAGTCTCTACTTACTTTACCCGTACGTCGTTTGTTGTCAGATTGGCCGAGCGGTCTAAGGCGCTGGATTTAAGCTCTGGTTCCTGTAAAGGAGCGTGGGTTCGAATCCCACATCTGACACTTGTTTTATCTTCTACTGACATGCTGTGTCATTGCATTAACAAATTAGTTCAATTATATACTTTCTTCGCATAGGTAACCATAGGTACACATATAAAGTAGTGTAAATGTGCTTACCGGAAATAAAACAACTTTTCTTAAACAACCATATATTTTTCATACATTTATTACAATTTTTAATTAATCAATAGACTTTGTATATTACATTGCTGTGAAACATATACATATACATATACATATTCAGAAGGCTTACATGTTGAAAATTATTACTTGATAAATTTTAATAAAGCAATACAAATACTTTATGTTTAATTTTACTCGATCAGTTCACCCAGTTGTATACATGCAATTGTAAGCCTAAGTCTAACATTAAACATCTCCTGCAGAACAATATCAATCAACTTTTTAAAAATATTTTAAAGTAAGAGATTTATCAATATAAAATGTATTAGTTGTTGTTGTTGTTGCTCCATGTTATTTAGGCGAGCTCCATGAATTTAATTTGAGGAATTCTGTTCTCACCCTCACTCATAAAACCCTCCAACACCAGGGCTAATTTCTTGTTTTCGTTGGCGTCTTCAATGTCTGCATCGGAAATTACATCAGCCATTCGTTTGGGTAGAAAAATTGAGTGTTGGGCGGTCTCACACACAATTGATCGGCCAAAGCGGGTTTTTACTGGCTTCATATGTATAACAATATATTTTTGTTTTACCACCATATCAACAGTGTTGAGCGTTGGTTTTTGCTCCATCAAGCCGGCGGCATTAACTTTTTCTATATTCATCTTGGATTTTACAAACACTCGAAGCACACAAAAATACTCTTACTACACGACACAGTGTTATAAACTTTTCAAAACACTTCAAAGGGGTACAGTAACTCAACGTGTAAACCACGCCAGAGGTGAAACCCTTCCGAAGTATTCGAATACAATGCCGAATTTATTAGAGTCTTTTATATTAAAAGCTATATCAGCAACTTCCCCACCACAAAAATTAATTATAAATTCTTTGATAGCGTGCAACAGGATGCTCGGTTTAGTCACAAGATTATGGTTTTCCTGCGAGATATTTTCAACAGGATACTCGGCCTAGTAGTAAGATTATGGTTTTCCTGCGAGATATTTTCAACAGGATACTCGGTTTAGTAGTAAGATTATGGTTTTCCTGCGAGATATTTTCAACAGGATGCTCAGTTAATTAGTACTATCTAGGTTTTACTTTGCAATTATATCGACAGGATGTTCGGTTGAGATTTCCGTTTATGGTTTTCAATTTCATATCATCACGTTACTATATAACTATTTTGTGCTTACGAACATTCTCCATGGTTTTACCGAAAACAGCTGGACCAGTTCATTACCAGTTCAGATCAGCTTAAAACCAGTCCAGACCAGTTGATTATATCTGTATATGACAGCTGGCTGTGCCATATGGCTGTAGCTATAGGTTATATTAGGTTTTTTTTTCATATGATTAGGCGTAAACCAGGGTTTTTTCTATTCGGATCCAATCGTATACCCTTGATTGGAAAATAATCGTCTATATATTGTTGTTTCTGTTTCTCAGTTGAACAGCCCGGAGGTCATCCTGATGCCTCTTGTTTAATTTTTAGAAATGTGTAAACAGACCCGTTCGTACCGATGCCCTCTGCTAAGAGCCGCCCTAACCACACATATGACCTCTGTACCAATTAGCGCTCTCTCATTTTCGATGTGAATACATATCCCCAGTTTTGATATAAATCTTGAGGTGCCAATATAATACATTTAATTAACCCTCTGCTCCCTGTTCGAGTTGTATCGTGCAATTTTCATGACACCAGGGTGGTCAACTGGAAACTTGCCGTATTTACACACCCATGGATATAATTCTGCAGAAATCTTTGTAGTGAATTTTTTCTCCATCTTTTACCTCGTGTTAGTTTTATTGCTTCTGTTCTGAACCCAAAAAATGTCTCTCGCGAACTCAATGTTAGCGATGTAAGGAGGGGACTATCCTCTAATTCTGTGTGATATCTGAATTGATACTCACACATTTCAATGACCTCATATCCCAGCGTCTTTAACTTTTTAGTTTTGTATAATTATTTAGCGTTGTTTTTCTTTGTGAATCAACCATTGTAGGGCAATTTTAGACTGGTTATCACCTAATCTGTAGCCCCTGCGCGGTATGATTCATATCGTATTTGGTTTAAGAAAATTGCGATGATATACTAAATTACATGTCGAGGTAATTGTTGTAGCTTCCAGGAGGGTCTCTACATTACGTCGATCGAGAAACACTTGTTTAAATTTTAAACAACCTGTTTTCAGAATTTTCACATCGGAAATACATTTAGCTAGTTCTTTTTGCATATCGAATGTGTTGTTTTTTGTGTTCATTGTGCCATTTTATATTATCTAATTGACTGAGTGTGATTTTTGTACCGCGCATAATGAGTTTAGGTTTTTAGAATTACAAGATTGGTGGTCATACACCTGTCCGTTGTGCACAGCTTTTTTAAATTTCACGATTCTGTATTGGTGTGAGATAGGTGATTTTCCAGTTGAATACCTCTAAAATGGGTTTACTTTGTTTTTCACCATTTTTCTTTTACTATTTTAATTAAAACACCCAGTATATTATTTCTTATTATGTTGTACATGCTACAATAGAAGGATGTGGTTTTATCGCTTGTTGATACAAAATACGTTCGTTAGTTGTGTGTTTACCATCATGGAGTGTGAAATTATGTTTCGCATCAATATAAACGATGACCAAGAATTTTCGTTTCCCGAGCACCCCATAATTCAATATGGCGACCAGGTTTTCCTGCAATTTACGGTTGATAATTACATTTTTTCCCTTCAAATTAACATACCTTATTTCGCCGAATCTGGGGATGTTCTGCAGATGTCTATTTATAAAAATCAAAATTGTATTGGCTATATCAACTATTTTTTATATGAGTACGTTTTCGAAAGCTTTTTGTATCATGAAAATGCATTTGGGTTGTTTGCAAGAGGTACATTTGACACAATTATTTATGACGTAAATCTTGAAGATGGATATTTTATATCAAACCTGGGTAAATATTTTTTATTTTATTCTCTAAATTGGTTAACTATTGTTCTTATTACAGACCCCGAGGAGTGAATCTATCTCTCTCTCTCTCTGCTATGTAATGAAACACAATAACATGGAATTATACAGTAAACACCTTTGTAAATAATATGCAAACTATTTCTACTACCACTACCGCCTAGGCACATTCTGATTTTCTAACTTGGTTAAGTTCCTGAAGGGTGAACCCCTCTGTTTAATGTAAGTAATAAAACACAATAGCCTTGGTTCAATATTTATTTATTTGCTTCATTACCAAATTTATCCATACGCATCTCGGTTGTTGGTATAATTTTTGCGAGGGTCATCCTAAAACAATAAAAACAACATTTAATATAGCGAATATGTATTTTTAAAACTGCTTACCTCTTTGTATATAAATTATCCGATCGCTTATGTTCAGCCACACCCTCAAATCGGGGGGCCACGGTTGACCCCCCGAGGGTGCGGATAGGTTTACTGGTACTAACCCTGGTATCGGTCCCGCTGAGGGTGGTACACATATTACGGCAACCCAACACTATACAGATAAATTGTTAAAAATTGTTTATAATTTTCTCATTTACTTACGTTTTCGAACAGCCGGGGGTACCGCCCCCGCACATGGGCATACACCCGGTTACACACTAAAATTATAATATAAATTAATAATACAAAAATTGTGAATAGATATGTTTTCTTACATTCGTCTGGGACAGATGGTTGCATTTTGATAACTAAACGAAATATGCGCTTTGCTAAAAACCACAAATTAGGTTCGCGGTTTTTGTTGATAACATATTATTTGAAATTTGTTTGCTGGTGCATTCAAACCGTAGGTTATATTTTATACTAATGTGTATTACTACTGCAAAAACATGCCTGTTCCCACCGATCTTCTCACAGAACATATGTTATATTGTAAAAAACACAGTTATTATTTTTCGCATGGGTCAATTTGTCTTGGGTGCAATGGCGAAAAATAGTTTTAGGTAAGTAACGTATTCTGTATTTATGTTGCATGCGCGTGCATCTTCCTGTATGATTAGCTGCTGATAACAACTAGAAACAGCGGATGCTAATTAATAATATTGCGTATATTTCAAAATTGGGTGTGCCCCCTTTCGCTGCTCTTTAGGGTTGCTAATAATATTGCTGTTGGTGTTGTATGTCTTTTCGCCCTCATACAATGTTTTCAACAATACTCTTTGTATCCCATAGTCTTCTTCTTGTTGCAACACCCTAAAATATTTGTATGTTATTTTATTCTATAATCTGTTATATTGTTGTCTTGTTTACAGGTACATCCTCGGATTTCTGAATTGGTTGTGATAACACCCGCCGGGGTTATTTTCTGAGATTTGGCTAAAATGATTTAATAATTTATGTGAATACAGTTATCAGATTACTTTGTGTTATATGTTTTGATTTGATTTGTGTGGGTGAAAACTGCATATTAATTAATGAACAACTCAAACTAATAATTTATGCGAATACAGCCATCAGATTATTTTCATAAATGTAATATTTTAATCTCTGTTTGACTCGCGCTAGTGGTGTCACAATAAACCGCATTATTTTCTATGTACTATTTCTTGTGTTGTGCGGGGTTTTTGTTGTATATATATAAATAAAATTTATGTTATATGTGTTTTTGATTTGATTTGTGTGGTCTAAAGCTGCATATTAATTAATGAACAGATCAAACTAATAATTTATGTTAATACAGCCATCAGATTACTTTCATAAATAGAATTGGTGTTGGATGGTTTTATATGTGTGGGCGAAAACTGTTTATTAATTAATGAACAGGTAATAAACAACTCAAACTAATAATTTATGCGAATACAACAATCAGATTATTTTCATAAATGTAATATTTTAATCTCTGTTTGACCCGCGCTAGTGGTATCACAATAAACTGCATTATTTTCTATGTATTATTTCTTGTGTTGTGCGGGGTTTTTGTTGTATATATATATATATATATAAATAAAATTTATGTTATATGTGTTTTTGATTTGATTTGTGTGGTCTAAAGCTGCATATTAATTAATGAACAGATCAAACTAATAATTTATGTTAATACAGCCATCAGATTACTTTCATAAATAGAATTGGTGTTGGATGGTTTTATATGTGTGGGCGAAAACTGTTTATTAATTAATGAACAGGTAATAAACAATTCAAACTAATAATTTATGCGAATACAACCATCAGATTATTTTCATAAATGTAATATTTTAATCTCTGTTTGACCCGCGCTAGTGGTATCACAATAAACTGCATTATTTTCTATGTATTATTTCTTGTGTTGTGCGGGGTTTTTGTTGTATATATATATATGTATATATATAAATAAAATTTATGTTATATGTGTTTTTGATTTGATTTGTGTGGGTGAAAACCGCATATTAATTAATGAACAGATCAAACTAATAATATCAGATTACTTTCATAGCTCAAATTCTTTTTATTTATTTAGTTATCAATACAGTTCATCCGCCTTAATATGTAGCTACTACTATGTTGAAACATGATTTATCTTTTGTTGTCGCGGTGTCTAGGATACAGTTACAAACCTCACGTGAAAACTTTATTTTGCACAATTACAAATATAAATTCAATAGGAGATCTGTTGGCGATCACTGTGCATTGATTTGCTCGAGTGTTAAATAAATATGAATGGTTGATCATTTTTAGTAGTTGAAATCACATTGTATTATAAATCGAGGTACAAATTTGCTGTTGCAGCCGATAGCGTGCTTGGTTTATCATTTAACGCATCCGTTGCGGTTATCTGGCGTCCCCGTATCTCACATACATGCAATCGTTTTTTGTTTAAATTATTTTAGTTAGTAGATGTCACCCCCCTACAGATTACTATAAACACTTTAACTATTTAACCGCTAGATGGCACATCATGTACAGTTCGGAGGCTTATCAGTTCTTGCGCTTACTCGCGCTCGCCTTATCAGCTCTTGCGGTTACGAGAGATCGCTTCGTGCTCATTTCATTCATATATTTCCGAAAGGGTTGAAAACAGCCCCTTTTTTCTTTTTTTAATATTTAATCGTCTATTTGAACCCTCAGCAGCCCCCAGCCCTCAGCCCCTGGCCCCCGGCTTCCAGCCCCCGGTCCCCGCACCCTGCACCCGCACCCCGGCTCCCGCCCTCTATGTCTGCGCAGGCGCCCCCTTCCCCCACCTGCTCGCGCAGACCTGCGCAGAAACCTGCGCAGACACCTGCGCTGCGCGATGCGCAGACGACCTGCGCGCGAATTTGAATTTCCCGCCAAATACCTGCGCAGAAACCCCCACCACACACCTGCGCAGAAGACCTGCGCAGTGACGCGTTTTGCGCCAGAACCCGCTTTGGTTATCTACTAATAATGTTATAACAAAGTTGTGTACGTTAACTGAAGGTTGCGACACGCATAAAATCAAAAAACCCCTTTCGGGTTATTTTAATAACTTTACCAACAAATCATTCGTGATAAACTTATCACAGTCATTTAATAAATCCTTCTGTTTAGGCTTTTGAAAATAAAAAAGCGTGACTGTACCTTTTACAGAGGGTCAATACACATCAAAATAGCAACTTTTAAATACTGAGCATAATTAACTATAAGCATAAAAATTCAAATGTAAAAAGCAAGAGCATGTATGAAATTGAACATTACATGTTAATAATGGCAAAACGTATGAATTTAAATTCCAAATAATTACTGGTTTAGAATGTATAAAAGTAAAATCCAGGTATTAAAGATACGATAAATCACGGAATAACACAAACTAACCTCGCTTCTCCAACGCTCATAAACGGCTAACAGGCAAACGCCGGCCGGGGTAGCTACACCCTTCGGTTCAAAATAAGCTGGTCGTGAACTGCTACCATAATGGACGAAATCGCCGTGGATGCAAATTATAGCAAAGGCACCCTCGAACGGCAGCAACTAAGCAGAGCGCCAGCAGGTGTCGAAAATGCGATAAGGCTAGCGGCTTGGCCTCCGAGAAAAACTCGTGGTTGAAACTGGTAATAAAGAGCTAAGAAAAAATGTAATTACTATGCGAATAACAAAACAGAAAAGCGCCATCGTACCTGATCATTGTCAGCCCTAGGAAACATACACTCCTCATTAGATTAATTGAGCGCACGTAATTTGACTTGAACAAACAAACATAATTTAACCACGCCGGTCACGGCGGGCCAAAAATAGCAAGTGCGAGGTACGAACAATTCCAAAGGAAGGCTCGCACTCTGATAAGAGATAGCGCGGGTCGAGAGTTCATCGCGCGAAAGAAGGAACTCGAACCAGGTACAAAATGCGCTGGTTTGGAAAATTTAAAAATTTGAAATGCAAAGGATTATAATTCAACTAAAAATATACAGGTTAAGCCTGAAATAATTGGATAACTGGCGAAACAATTAGGCGAAGCCAAAAATTTTTTTCACTATGCCCCATGTGTCAGTTAGCGCTCTCTCGCTTTCAGTGTGGGTACATATCCCCTGATTGGAGTTTACAGCGCATGTACGACATAGAGAGAACAGCAATTTTTCATTTTCTTTTATTGGTAAAACAGGATGATATAAATCTTGATTTGGCAATATAATACATTTAATTAACCCCTCTGCTCCCTGTTCGAGTTGTTGCGCGCAATTTTCATGGCCTATGTGTACATCAGGATGGCCAACTGGAAACTTGCCGTATTTGCACACCCACGGATATAAACTGCAGAAATCTTTGTAGTAAAATTTTTTCCTCATCTTTTATCTCGTGTTTTAATTTTATTGCTTCGGTTCTGCCCCCAAAAAATGCCTCTCGCAGATTCAATGGTAGCCATGTAAGGAGGGGATGATCCTCTAATTCTGTGTAGTAGGTAAGGCGGCACTTCAGACACCCCCCACTCCTTCTCCTTTTAGCCCCTCCCCCTTTCTTTTAGCCCCTCCCCCTGTGTCATGTGACAGGTGACGGTGGGGGCCTCGGGACTCCGCCCATCTCTAAGGGGGCCCTCGAGGCTTTGTTGCTCTCCAAGGGAGCCCCGGGGCTCCGCCCCAGCTCCAAGGGGGCCCTGGGGCTTCGCCCCTTGCCAAAGGGTCCTGGGACTCCGCCCCTCTCTAAGGGGGCTCTCGGGGCTCTGCCCCTCTCCAATGGGGCCCTTGGGGTTTCGCCCCTCGCCAAGGGGTCCTCGGAGCTCTGCTTCTCTCCAAGAGGGCCCCCGGAAACCACAAGTTCAGGGGCGTGGGAACAATTTGCTGACCGTGGGAATATTTTGTTGGTCGTGGGAATATTTTGCTGGTCGTGGGAACCAGGGTCATCACGTAGTTAGGGCTGCTGAGCATTCGAACGCGCACAGCAGGACGGATCGAAGTTGTGAAGCTCCGACGTTACGATGTTTTGGGGGGCGTTCTGTTTTGGCGTAATTTGATATGTAGCATCTGGTTTTTGATAAGTGACGTTTGGTTTTATGTATTAGTCAGAACATTTTGTATTGTATTTAAATACCGAAATTCGGGTGGTCTTATCTAAGTATTCAAAACATTGATCTTATGGAGAACTAGCACAAATATTGGGTTTTTTCGAATTATTGAAGGCCCCCGAAAATAATAGTTCAATTAGCGGTACATGCAAACCACCAGGTGCGATATAAATACAGCTCCCGCGGACGACTCATCACTATCAGTCTATCAGTCAGGACGGTGAGAAAAAGAGCTAAAATATGAACCAACATCAAATTTCAAGTCTTATTTGCGAAGTGATTGCTCAAGAATTTATAAGCAAGAAAATGTACGGAGTATGTTTACCCGCAAGTCTAATGTTATTCGAACAATTAAGAAAATTTAAAAACATGAATCCGAGATTAATACATGGCCTAATGGTGTATGATAATATTTTACCTGTTTTTCACGTGTGGATCCAAGTTGATAATAAAATCTACGATTCGACCCCAAAAATAATTAATGCTATTAACGAAGGCGAGGAAATGAATGCTAACAATCTGGAGTATTATCCTAGAAAAATAGTGCTTCCTGATTACGATACCTACAAAATACTACAAGAATGTGTACATGTAACGAAGACAGGGCAGGTCAATAAATATTTTGAAGAAGCACCCTTACATTTAAAATCTATTAGAAACACTGTTAATGATAGAGTAAGTCGAATTTTTGTACGAGATTTAAAGCATACTTTACAGCTAACAACTCATAACATAAATTATAAACGCGAGACCATTCGATTTTTAATAAAACTATTTATTTAAAGAGATAAAAGTTTGTATAATGCTATGAATTTAATCTGACAGCGGTGTTCACATAAATTTCTTCTTCTTTAATAGTTTGTAAATGACCGAAGCAGAAAAGAAACCGAACAGGTGATTCTTTACATCCAACAGGCAGCAATTCTCCCACTGTATATACCTAACTCCTTTATGAGTGACGGCCCACTTTGTACATGGGTCTTACAAACACTCGAAGTTGGTACTCTCCCTACGTGAGGGCCCTGATGGGGAGAAACCAGCCGATCACCCGCTCAAGGCTTCAAACTATTAGTAATTTATAGCCATAAATGGCCCCTCGTATTCAAAGGCACTACACAGAGGCACGAGGTCAACAGCTTCTGCTTTGTAATTTATAACCATTAAATGACTATGCCTATTCTAAGGCACTACACAAAGGCACGAGGTTGTCAGATTTTTATTGAAAAATTAGATGTGCATACTTTACAGCTAACAACTCATAACATAAATTATAAACGTCAGATCATTAGATTTTTAAGCATACTTTACAGCTAACAACTCATAACATAAATTATAAACGCGAGACCATTCGATTTTTAATAAAACTATTTATTTAACTGACTTTTCGTAAACCGGAAATTGGCAAAAATAACAGAATTTTAATCAGCGTTCGAAGCCAAGTTCAACGAGGGGTCGCATGACTATGTTTAAATAACTTTTCGTAAACCGGAAATTGTCAAAAATAACAGAATATTAATCAGCGGTCAAAGCCAAGTTCAACGAGGGGTCACATGACTATGTTTACATAACTTTTTGTAAACCGTGAATTGATAAAAATAACAGAATTTTAATCAGCGTTCGAAACCAAGTTCAACGAGGGGTCACATGACTATGTTTACATAACTTTTCGTAAACCGGGGGTCTACCATCATGTTTGTGGACGGGATATAATATAATGCATAACAAAAGAATCTATTATTAGTATTTTAACATTAATAACAGCTTTTTATGTTTAATCTTCACCGATAATCCAATTAACTTCGATGCAGATAATGAAACATATGTATTAATGTTTATTAAAAATAAGTAAATAAATAAAATAAGACTTATGGCACTTCAAATGTGTTCGGCTGTCTAATATTATTGTATGAAAATCTGAAAATTTGATTGAATGTCCTTTCCATGCAGATAATGGAACATATGTATTAATGTTAATAAAAAAAAACTTACGTCACTTAAAATATGCTCGGCTATCTAATATTATTGTATGAAAAATTCTAAAATTTGATTGAATGTCCTCCCCATGGTGTGTATGTTGACAGCCAGCATTGTGGTCACAAAGTAAGCAGGCAGATTTTGGTTTGTTTGGTGTTGGAAAAATCTACTTGTAAAAAGTAGCCGAAAGCGGAGACCAATGCGTAAAAAAAACACCTATTATTAGTATTTTTAGCATTAATAACAGCTTTTTATGTTTAATCTCCACCGGTAATCCAATTAACTTCGATGTAGATAATGGAACATAATGTATTAATGTTTAGTAAAACAAAACAAAAAAACTTACGTCATTTAAAATGTGTACGACTATCTAATATTATTGTATGGAAAATCTGAAAATTTGGCTGAATGTTCTTCCCATCGTGGGTATGTTGGCACGTAAACAGGCAGATTCTGGTTTGTTTGGTGTTGGAAAATCTACTTGTAAAAGTAGGTATCCGAAAATCTAGATATAAGAAAATTAAATTAGTTATGTATAAAAGAGACGAGTTTATATGGCATACTTACAAAACATTGTTGTTGTGTTAGAAAAAAAGTAGCCGAAAATCTAAAAATAAGGTAATTAAATTAGTTATGTATAAAAAAGAGGTGAGTTTCTATGGCATACTTACAAAACATTTAGTGAGAAATTTGTGGTAGCTGGAAAATAAATAAGTATTATTAAGAAGTAAATAATTTAAATTTTAAACTTACAGTTATGTATGTTACCGATGACGGGAAATGGTGATACACCTTATATTGAAAATTATTATATAATCCAATATAAAGTAGTTCGGCATTTTGGGGTACCTCATCTTGTGGACATATGCATATCGTACGTATTGGATTGTTCTAAAAAATATTATATATAAGACTGAATAATTTAATGTTGGAAGTTGTTACTGTAATGTCTGCTCCAATAGTTTTTAAAATTTCCTCTACGTGCATCGCAAATTCTGTAACTGTAAGCGGATTTAAAACTTACTAACAGGTTTTTTTAGTACTTACTCGCAGCTGCAGTTGTAGTCATAATGTTACCTGCCAACTATATACGCGATAGATTTAAACACCCAACTAGATTGTTCTAGCTTAAAGCTGGAATATATATATATAAGCGCCGCTTATCTCAACGGCACGCGCCGTTTTTAACAACATTGTAATTATCAGTGTACACCCCGCCGCTTAAAATATTTGATTTCACATTCTAAGCTAAAATTCAATAAGCAATACGCCCACCAAATTGTAGTGGAAAATACTTAAAATATTAATTTCGCGCGGCTCTTATCTGTTCAAAGACATTTAATATATTTACAACAAAAATTCCTTAAGTAAGCAACCTATGAATTTAAATATGAAATTCGCGTGGTCTTATCTATTCAAAAACATTTTACATTAAGCAAATATAAACTTAGATAACGATTTAGCTAACATGCAGCATCAGAAAATTATTAAAATGTGAACTTACAACCTGTAAATTTAAATATGATATTCGCGTGGTCTTATCTATTAAAAAACATTTTACATAGTAAGCAAAAATAAACTTAAATAACGAGTTAGCTGACATGTCGCATCGGAAAATTATCACATCCCGCCGATTAAAAATATTAAATTCGCACGTTAATATGTAACATTAGTTTTATTGGGTCCTTATCTATTCAAAAATCATGCTTTATTTTTACAGTAAAAGTCTTTAAACAAAAACAGTGGACTTAAATAGCGAATTATCTTTGCGTAAGCGTACGATAATTAACACCCCGCCGCTTAAAAATATTTGATTTCACATCTTAAGCTAAAATTCAATAAGCAATACGCCCACCAAATTGTAGTGAAAATACTTAAAATATTAATTTCGCGCGGCTCTTATCTGTTCAAAGACATTTAATATATTTACAACAAAAATTCCTTAAGTAAGCAACCTATGAATTTAAATATGAAATTCGCGTGGTCTTATCTATTCAAAAACATTTTACATTAAGCAAAAATAAACTTAGATAACGATTTAGCTAACATGCATCATCAGAAAATTATTAAAATGTGAACTTACAACCTGTGAATTTAAATATGATATTCGCGTGGTCTTATCTATTAAAAAACATTTTACATAGTAAGCAAAAATAAACTTAAATAACGAGTTAGCTGACATGTCGCATCGGAAAATTATCACATCCCGCCGATTAAAAATATTAAATTCGCACGTTAATATGTAACATTAGTTTTATTGGGTCCTTATCTATTCAAAAATCATGCTTTATTTTTACAGTAAAAGTCTTTAAACAAAACAGTGGACTTAAATAGCGAATTATCTTTGCGTAAGCGTACGATAATTAACACCCCGCCGCTTAAAAATATTTGATTTCACATCTTAAGCTAAAATTCAATAAGCAATACGCCCACCAAATTGTAGTGAAAATACTTAAAATATTAATTTCGCGCGGCTCTTATCTGTTCAAAGACATTTAATATATTTACAACAAAAATTCCTTAAGTAAGCAACCTATGAATTTAAATATGAAATTCGCGTGGTCTTATCTATTCAAAAACATTTTACATTAAGCAAAAATAAACTTAGATAACGATTTAGCTAACATGCAGCATCAGAAAATTATTAAATGTGAACTTACAACCTGTGAATTTAAATATGATATTCGCGTGGTCTTATCTATTAAAAAACATTTTACATAGTAAGCAAAAATAAACTTAAATAACGAGTTAGCTGACATGTCGCATCGGAAAATTATCACATCCCGCCGATTAAAAATATTAAATTCGCACGTTAATATGTAACATTAGTTTTATTGGGTCCTTATCTATTCAAAAATCATGCTTTATTTTTACAGTAAAAGTCTTCAAACAAAAACAGTGGACTTAAATAGCGAATTATCTTTGCGTAAGCGTACGATAATTAACACCCCGCCGCTTAAAAATATTTAATTTCACATCTTAAGCTAAAATTCAATAAGCAATACGCCCACCAAATTGTAGTGAAAATACTTAAAATATTAATTTCGCGCGGCTCTTATCTGTTCAAAGACATTTAATATATTTACAACAAAAATTCCTTAAGTAAGCAACCTATGAATTTAAATATGAAATTCGCGTGGTCTTATCTATTCAAAAACATTTTACATTAAGCAAAAATAAACTTAGATAACGATTTAGCTAACATGCAGCATCAGAAAATTATTAAAATGTGAACTTACAACCTGTGAATTTAAATATGATATTCGCGTGGTCTTATCTATTAAAAAACATTTTACATAGTAAGCAAAAATAAACTTAGATAACGAGTTAGCTGACATGTCGCATCGGAAAATTATCACGTCCCGCTGATTAAAAATATTAAATTCGCACGTTAATATGTAACATTAGTTTTATTGGGTGTTAGTTATAAATTGTTTGCGTGTGGGTAGTTTTCCTAAACCCCCGATCATGTTGACCAATGTCCGTAACCATCCATATATCTTCTACTGCTTTGTCCCCATACATAGGGGTTGGTACATATTAAGGAAATATTGTTGTTTGACTAACACGCTCATAAAATGTAACTAATATATTCAAGGTATGTTGTTATCTTACATACCGTTTGGAAATAAAGTAGCTGATAAATTAATTGATTAACTTCGTTTTTATAAAAAAATCTGGAAGGGTGTGGTGATTTTGGTCGTAGGGAATATTTACAGCCCCACACCTTCAATTCACAGCCATGAGGATAGTCTGTTTCTCTCTAGCACGTGTAAAGGTATATGCCTATCCCTGTCTGCAGAACAGTGCTACCAACATACTGGGTATTCCATAAGAAAGTACAAGTAACTAGATACAATTCCCTAGATTTAAATAAGTTACTAGCGTAGGTTGTAAGTTCACATTATATATGGAAATACAGTAGCGGATAAATTAATTGATTAACTTCGTTTTTATGAAAAAATCTGTAAGGGTGTAGTGATTTTGACCATAGGGAATATTTGGCGCACCACACCTCTAATTCGCTGCCATGAGGATAGTTCTCTCTCTAACACGTGAAAAGGCATATGCATATACCTGTCTACAGAACAGTGCTACCAACATACTGACAACCCACTGTATATACCTAACTCCTTTATGAGTGACGGCCAACTTTGTACATGGGTCTTACAAACACTCGGAGTTGGTACTCTCCCTACGTGAGGGCCCTGATGGGGAGAAACCAGCCGATCACCCGCTCAAGGCTTCAAACTATTAGTAATTTATACCCATAAATGGCCCCTCGTATTCAAAGGCACTACACAGAGGCACGAGGTCAACAGCTTCTGCTTTGTAATTTATAACCATTAAATGACTATGCCTATTCTAAGGCACTACACAAAGGCACGAGGTTGTCAGATTTTTATTGAAAAATTAGATGTGCATACTTTACAGCTAACAACTCATAACATAAATTATAAACGTCAAATCATTAGATTTTTAAGCATACTTTACAGCTAACAACTCATAACATAAATTATAAACGCGAGACCATTCGATTTTTAATAAAACTATTTATTTAACTGACTTTTCGTAAACCGGAAATTGGCAAAAATAACAGAATTTTAATCAGCGTTCGAAGCCAAGTTCAACGAGGGGTCGCATGACTATGTTTAAATAACTTTTCGTAAACCGGAAATTGTCAAAAATAACAGAATATTAATCAGCGGTCAAAGCCAAGTTCAACGATGGGTCACATGACTATGTTTACATAACTTTTTGTAAACCGGAAATTGATAAAAATAACAGAATTTTAATCAGCGTTCGAAACCAAGTTCAACGAGAGGTCACATGACTATGTTTACAAAACTTTTCGTAAACCGGAAATTGCCAAAAATAACAGAATTTTTATCAGCGTTGGAAGCCAAGTTCAACGAGGGGTCACATGATTATGTTTAAATAACTTTTTGTAAACCGGAAATTGATAAAAATCACAGAATTTTAATCAGCGTTCGAAGCCAAGTTCAATGAGGGGTCACATGACTATGTTTAAATAACTTTTCGTAAACCGGAAATTGTCAAAAATAACTGAATCAGCGTTGGAAGCCAAGTTCAACGAGGGGTCACATGACTATGTTTAAATAAATTTTCGTAAACCGGAAATTGCCAAAACTAAAAAATTTTTTAATCAGCGGTCCAAGTTATCAAAGATGGGTTAGAAGACTATGTTTAACTAACTTTTTTCTAAATTTCACTAAAAATATAAAATTTTTACCTCCACGACAGGTTGTGTCAGTTGCATCACCACACATATAAAACCACACAACACTTTTTTTTTTTTTGTTTGTTAAACAAGCAAATAAAATAAAGGGCGATATATCTAATCACATCTCACGCACCGAATAGTGAAAAACTCTAACGTCACGATGTTTGGGGGGGGGGGGGCGTTTTGTTTTGACGTAATTTGATATGTGGCATCTGGTTTATGTCTTGATAAGTGACGTTTGGTTTTAGTGAGAACCTTTGCATTGTAAAAGTATATTAAAGTATTTTGTTTGAGTAATATGGATTCACCGCTTTAATATTTGCATATTTACATGTATTTAAATGGGAAAAAGTAATTTCTATCCGAATTAAACAAATTTAGCATTGTTTCTTATGAAAAAGTAGCACAAATACGCTATGAAAAGGGGCCCTTTTATGCAACGGGGTGTAATATTTCACTATTCGGTGCGCGAGCCCCGTGCACCTCCACCGATCGCACTCGATACACTGTGGCTTAGCATTGTTTCTTATGGAAAAGTAGCACAAATACGCTATGAAAAGGGGCCCTTTTATGCAACGGGGTGTAATATTTCACTATTCGGTGCGCGAGCCCGTGCACCTCCACCGACCGCACTCGATACACTGTGGCTGTGGGACGATTCGCGCCAAAACAAAACGCCCCTCAAAACATCGTGACGTCAGAGCTTCTAAACGCTTCTGCTGGGGAGCCCTAAAGCCCTAACTAAGCCCTAACTACGAGCGCCCCCGCAGAACGTTTAGAAGCTCTGACGTCACGATGTTTTGAGGGGCGTTTTGTTTTGGCGCGAATCGTCCCACAGCCACAGTGTATCGAGTGCGGTCGGTGGAGGTGCACGGGCTCGCGCACCGAATAGTGAAATATTACACCCCGTTGCATAAAAGGGCCCCTTTTCATAGCGTATTTGTGCTACTTTTCCATAAGAAACAATGCTAAGCCACAGTGTATCGAGTGCGATCGGTGGAGGTGCACGGGGCTCGCGCACCGAATAGTGAAATATTACACCCCGTTGCATAAAAGGGCCCCTTTTCATAGCGTATTTGTGCTACTTTTTCATAAGAAACAATGCTAAATTTGTTTAATTCGGATAGAAATTACTTTTTCCCATTTAAATACATGTAAATATGCAAATATTAAAGCGGTGAATCCATATTACTCAAACAAAATACTTTAATATACTTTTACAATGCAAAGGTTCTCACTAAAACCAAACGTCACTTATCAAGACATAAACCAGATGCCACATATCAAATTACGTCAAAACAAAACGCCCCCCCCCCCCCCCAAAACATCGTGACGTTAGAGTTTTTCACTATTCGGTGCGTGAGATGTGATTAGATATATCGCCCTTTATTTTATTTGCTTGTTTAACAAAAAAAAAAAAAAAAAAGTGTGTGGTTTTATATGTGTGGTGATGCAACTGACACAACCTGTCGTGGAGGTAAAAATTTTATATTTTTAGTGAAATTTAGAAAAAAGTTAGTTAAACATAGTCTTCTAACACATCTTTGATAACTTGGACCGCTGATTAAAAAATTTTTTAGTTTTGGCAATTTCCGGTTTACGAAAATTTATTTAAACATAGTCATGTGACCCCTCGTTGAACTTGGCTTCCAACGCTGATTCAGTTATTTTTGACAATTTCCGGTTTACGAAAAGTTATTTAAACATAGTCATGTGACCCCTCATTGAACTTGGCTTCGAACGCTGATTAAAATTCTGTGATTTTTATCAATTTCCGGTTTACAAAAAGTTATTTAAACATAATCATGTGACCCCTCGTTGAAATTGGCTTCCAACGCTGATAAAAATTCTGTTATTTTTGGCAATTTCCGGTTTACGAAAAGTTTTGTAAACATAGTCATGTGACCTCTCGTTGAACTTGGTTTCGAACGCTGATTAAAATTCTGTTATTTTTATCAATTTCCGGTTTACAAAAAGTTATGTAAACATAGTCATGTGACCCATCGTTGAACTTGGCTTTGACCGCTGATTAATATTCTGTTATTTTTGACAATTTCCGGTTTACGAAAAGTTATTTAAACATAGTCATGCGACCCCTCGTTGAACTTGGCTTCGAACGCTGATTAAAATTCTGTTATTTTTGCCAATTTCCGGTTTACGAAAAGTCAGTTAAATAAATAGTTTTATTAAAAATCGAATGGTCTCGCGTTTATAATTTATGTTATGAGTTGTTAGCTGTAAAGTATGCTTAAAAATCTAATGATTTGACGTTTATAATTTATGTTATGAGTTGTTAGCTGTAAAGTATGCACATCTAATTTTTCAATAAAAATCTGACAACCTCGTGCCTTTGTGTAGTGCCTTAGAATAGGCATAGTCATTTAATGGTTATAAATTACAAAGCAGAAGCTGTTGACCTCGTGCCTCTGTGTAGTGCCTTTGAATACGAGGGGCCATTTATGGGTATAAATTACTAATAGTTTGAAGCCTTGAGCGGGTGATCGGCTGGTTTCTCCCCATCAGGGCCCTCACGTAGGGAGAGTACCAACTCCGAGTGTTTGTAAGACCCATGTACAAAGTTGGCCGTCACTCATAAAGGAGTTAGGTATATACAGTGGGTTGTCAGTATGTTGGTAGCACTGTTCTGTAGACAGGTATATGCATATGCCTTTTCACGTGTTAGAGAGAGAACTATCCTCATGGCAGCGAATTAGAGGTGTGGTGCGCCAAATATTCCCTATGGTCAAAATCACTACACCCTTACAGATTTTTTCATAAAAACGAAGTTAATCAATTAATTTATCCGCTACTGTATTTCCATATATAATGTGAACTTACAACCTACGCTAGTAACTTATTTAAATCTAGGGAATTGTATCTAGTTACTTGTACTTTCTTATGGAATACCCAGTATGTTGGTAGCACTGTTCTGCAGACAGGGATAGGCATATACCTTTACACGTGCTAGAGAGAAACAGACTATCCTCATGGCTGTGAATTGAAGGTGTGGGGCTGTAAATATTCCCTACGACCAAAATCACCACACCCTTCCAGATTTTTTTATAAAAACGAAGTTAATCAATTAATTTATCAGCTACTTTATTTCCAAACGGTATGTAAGATAACAACATACCTTGAATATATTAGTTACATTTTATGAGCGTGTTAGTCAAACAACAATATTTCCTTAATATGTACCAACCCCTATGTATGGGGACAAAGCAGTAGAAGATATATGGATGGTTACGGACATTGGTCAACATGATCGGGGGTTTAGGAAAACTACCCACACGCAAACAATTTATAACTAACACCCAATAAAACTAATGTTACATATTAACGTGCGAATTTAATATTTTTAATCAGCGGGACGTGATAATTTTCCGATGCGACATGTCAGCTAACTCGTTATCTAAGTTTATTTTTGCTTACTATGTAAAATGTTTTTTAATAGATAAGACCACGCGAATATCATATTTAAATTCACAGGTTGTAAGTTCACATTTTAATAATTTTCTGATGCTGCATGTTAGCTAAATCGTTATCTAAGTTTATTTTTGCTTAATGTAAAATGTTTTTGAATAGATAAGACCACGCGAATTTCATATTTAAATTCATAGGTTGCTTACTTAAGGAATTTTTGTTGTAAATATATTAAATGTCTTTGAACAGATAAGAGCCGCGCGAAATTAATATTTTAAGTATTTTCACTACAATTTGGTGGGCGTATTGCTTATTGAATTTTAGATTAAGATGTGAAATCAAATATTTTTAAGCGGCGGGGTGTTAATTATCGTACGCTTACGCAAAGATAATTCGCTATTTAAGTCCACTGTTTTTGTTTAAAGACTTTTACTGTAAAAATAAAGCATGATTTTTGAATAGATAAGGACCCAATAAAACTAATGTTACATATTAACGTGCGAATTTAATATTTTTAATCGGCGGGATGTGATAATTTTCCGATGCGACATGTCAGCTAACTCGTTATTTAAGTTTATTTTTGCTTACTATGTAAAATGTTTTTTAATAGATAAGACCACGCGAATATCATATTTAAATTCACAGGTTGTAAGTTCACATTTTAATAATTTTCTGATGCTGCATGTTAGCTAAATCGTTATCTAAGTTTATTTTTGCTTAATGTAAAATGTTTTTGAATAGATAAGACCACGCGAATTTCATATTTAAATTCATAGGTTGCTTACTTAAGGAATTTTTGTTGTAAATATATTAAATGTCTTTGAACAGATAAGAGCCGCGCGAAATTAATATTTTAAGTATTTTCACTACAATTTGGTGGGCGTATTGCTTATTGAATTTTAGCTTAAGATGTGAAATCAAATATTTTTAAGCGGCGGGGTGTTAATTATCGTACGCTTACGCAAAGATAATTCGCTATTTAAGTCACCTGTTTTTGTTTAAAGACTTTTACTGTAAAAATAAAGCATGATTTTTGAATAGATAAGGACCCAATAAAACTAATGTTACATATTAACGTGCGAATTTAATATTTTTAATCGGCGGGATGTGATAATTTTCCGATGCGACATGTCAGCTAACTCGTTATTTAAGTTTATTTTTGCTTACTATGTAAAATGTTTTTTAATAGATAAGACCACGCGAATATCATATTTAAATTCACAGGTTGTAAGTTCACATTTTAATAATTTTCTGATGCTGCATGTTAGCTAAATCGTTATCTAAGTTTATATTTGCTTAATGTAAAATGTTTTTGAATAGATAAGACCACGCGAATTTCATATTTAAATTCATAGGTTGCTTACTTAAGGAATTTTTGTTGTAAATATATTAAATGTCTTTGAACAGATAAGAGCCGCGCGAAATTAATATTTTAAGTATTTTCCACTACAATTTGGTGGGCGTATTGCTTATTGAATTTTAGCTTAGAATGTGAAATCAAATATTTTAAGCGGCGGGGTGTACACTGATAATTACAATGTTGTTAAAAACGGCGCGTGCCGTTGAGATAAGCGGCGCTTATATATATATATTCCAGCTTTAAGCTAGAACAATCTAGTTGGGTGTTTAAATCTATCGCGTATATAGTTGGCAGGTAACATTATGACTACAACTGCAGCTGCGAGTAAGTACTAAAAAAACCTGCTAGTAAGTTTTAAATCCGCTTACAGTTACAGAATTTGCGATGCACGTAGAGGAAATTTTAAAAACTATTGGAGCAGACATTACAGTAACAACTTCCAACATTAAATTATTCAGTCTTATATATAAATATTTTTTAGAACAATCCAATACGTACGATATGCATATGTCCACAAGATGAGGTACCCCAAAATGCCGAACTACTTTATATTGGATTATATAATAATTTTCAATATAAGGTGTATCACCATTTCCCGTCATCGGTAACATACATAACTGTAAGTTTAAAATTTAAATTATTTACTTCTTAATAATACTTATTTATTTTCCAGCTACCACAAATTTCTCACTAAATGTTTTGTAAGTATGCCATAGAAACTCACCTCTTTTTTATACATAACTAATTTAATTACCTTATTTTTAGATTTTCGGCTACTTTTTTTCTAACACAACAACAATGTTTTGTAAGTATGCCATATAAACTCGTCTCTTTTATACATAACTAATTTAATTTTCTTATATCTAGATTTTCGGATACCTACTTTTACAAGTAGATTTCCCAACACCAAACAAACCAGAATCTGCCTGTTTACCTGCCAACATACCCACGATGGGAAGAACATTCAGCCAAATTTTCAGATTTTCCATACAATAATATTAGATAGTCGTACACATTTTAAGTGACGTAAGTTTTTTTGTTTTGTTTTACTAAACATTAATACATTATGTTCCATTATCTACATCGAAGTTAATTGGATTACCGGTGGAGAATATAACATAAAAAGCTGTTATTAATGCTAAAAATACTAATAATAGGTGTTTTTTTTTACGCATTGGTCTCCGCTTTCGGCTACTTTTTACAAGTAGATTTTTCCAACACCAAACAAACCAAAATCTGCCTGCTTACTTTGTGACCACAATGCTGGCTGTCAACATACACACCATGGGGAGGACATTCAATCAAATTTTAGAATTTTTCATACAATAATATTAGATAGCCGAGCATATTTTAAGTGACGTAAGTTTTTTTAATTAACATTAATACATATGTTCCATTATCTGCATGGAAAGGACATTCAATCAAATTTTCAGATTTTCATACAATAATATTAGACAGCCGAACACATTTGAAGTGCCATAAGTCTTATTTTATTTATTTACTTATTTTTACTAAACATTAATACATATGTTTCATTATCTGCATCGAAGTTAATTGGATTATCGGTGAAGATTAAACATAAAAAGCTGTTATTAATGTTAAAAATACTAATAATATATTCTTTTGTTATGCATTATATTATATCCCGTCCACAAACATGATGGTAGACCCCCGGTTTACGAAAAGTTATGTAAACATAGTCATGTGACCCCTCGTTGAACTTGGTTTCGAACGCTGATTAAAATTCTGTTATTTTTATCAATTTCCGGTTTACAAAAAGTTATGTAAACATAGTCATGTGACCCCTCGTTGAACTTGGCTTTGACCGCTGATTAATATTCTGTTATTTTTGACAATTTCCGGTTTACGAAAAGTTATTTAAACATAGTCATGCGACCCCTCGTTGAACTTGGCTTCGAACGCTGATTAAAATTCTGTTATTTTTGCCAATTTCCGGTTTACGAAAAGTCAGTTAAATAAATAGTTTTATTAAAAATCGAATGGTCTCGCGTTTATAATTTATGTTATGAGTTGTTAGCTGTAAAGTATGCTTAAAAATCTAATGATCTGACGTTTATAATTTATGTTATGAGTTGTTAGCTGTAAAGTATGCACATCTAATTTTTCAATAAAAATCTGACAACCTCGTGCCTTTGTGTAGTGCCTTAGAATAGGCATAGTCATTTAATGGTTATAAATTACAAAGCAGAAGCTGTTGACCTCGTGCCTCTGTGTAGTGCCTTTGAATACGAGGGGCCATTTATGGCTATAAATTACTAATAGTTTGAAGCCTTGAGCGGGTGTGATCGGCTGGTTTCTCCCCCATCAGGGCCCTCACGTAGGGAGAGTACCAACTTCGAGTGTTTGTAAGACCCATAGTACAAAGTGGGCCGTCACTCATAAAGGAGTTAGGTATATACAGTGGGAGAATTGCTGCCTGTTGGATGTAAAGAATCACCTGTTCGGTTTCTTTTCTGCTTCGGTCATTTACAAACTATTAAAGAAGAAGAAATTTATGTGAACACCGCTGTCAGATTAAATTCATAGCATTATACAAACTTTTATCTCTTTAAATAAATAGTTTTATTAAAAATCGAATGGTCTCGCGTTTATAATTTATGTTATGAGTTGTTAGCTGTAAAGTATGCTTTAAATCTCGTACAAAAATTCGACTTACTCTATCATTAACAGTGTTTCTAATAGATTTTAAATGTAAGGGTGCTTCTTCAAAATATTTATTGACCTGCCCTGTCTTCGTTACATGTACACATTCTTGTAGTATTTTGTAGGTATCGTAATCAGGAAGCACTATTTTTCTAGGATAATACTCCAGATTGTTAGCATTCATTTCCTCGCCTTCGTTAATAGCATTAATTATTTTTGGGGTCGAATCGTAGATTTTATTATCAACTTGGATCCACACGTGAAAAACAGGTAAAATATTATCATACACCATTAGGCCATGTATTAATCTCGGATTCATGTTTTTAAATTTTCTTAATTGTTCGAATAACATTAGACTTGCGGGTAAACATACTCCGTACATTTTCTTGCTTATAAATTCTTGAGCAATCACTTCGCAAATAAGACTTGAAATTTGATGTTGGTTCATATTTTAGCTCTTTTTCTCACCGTCCTGACTGATAGACTGATAGTGATGAGTCGTCCGCGGGAGCTGTATTTATATCGCACCTGGTGGTTTGCATGTACCGCTAATTGAACTATTATTTTCGGGGGCCTTCAATAATTCGAAAAAACCCACATATTTGTGCTAGTTCTCCATAAGACCAATGTTTTGAATACTTAGATAAGACCACCCGAATTTCGGTATTTAAATACAATACAAAATGTTCTGACTAATACATAAAACCAAACGTCACTTATCAAAAACCAGATGCTACATATCAAATTACGCCAAAACAGAACGCCCCCCAAAACATCGTAACGTCGGAGCTTCACAACTTCGATCCGTCCTGCTGTGCGCGTTCGAATGCTCAGCAGCCCCTAACTACGTGATGACCCTGGTTCCCACGACCAGCAAAATATTCCCACGACCAACAAAATATTCCCACGGTCAGCAAATTGTTCCCACGCCCCTGAACTTGTGGTTTCCGGGGGCCCTCTTGGAGAGAAGCAGAGCCCCGAGGACCCCTTGGCGAGGGGCGAAACCCCAAGGGCCCCATTGGAGAGGGGCAGAGCCCCGAGAGCCCCCTTAGAGAGGGGCGGAGTGCCAGGACCCTTTGGCAAGGGGCGAAGCCCCAGGGCCCCCTTGGAGCTGGGGCGGAGCCCCGGGGCTCCCTTGGAGAGCAGCAAAGCCTCGAGGGCCCCCCTTAGAGATGGGCGGAGTCCCGAGGCCCCCACCGTCACCTGTCACATGACACAGGGGGAGGGGCTAAAAGAAAGGGGGAGGGGCTAAAAGAAAGGGGGAGGGGCTAAAAGGAGAAGGAGTGGGGGGGTGTCTGAAGTGCCGCCTTACCTACTCTGTGTGATGCCTGAACTGACACTCCTACATTTCAATGACCTCATATCCCAGCGTCTTTAACTTATTAGTTTTGGATATTGTTCTGTCATGCCGATCTTCTAATGTATCTATTGGGTCATCGTGTAGAGGTTCGTTTCGTTTAGTTGGCATGTAAACTGGACATCCATGAAACTCGAATAGTTGCCGGGTTTGTTCACAATACCCGTCAACTTTGAACCCGCCCACACACGCCTCTCTATCACGAGCCGCGTTTTGTATAATTATTCCGCGTTGTTTTTCTTCGTGAATCAGCCATTGTAGGGCAATTTTAGACTGGTTATCATTTAATCTGTAACCCTTGCTCGGTATGATTCCTATCGTATTTGGTTTAAGAAAATTGCGGCGATATACTAAATTACATGCCGAGGCAATTGTTGTAGCTTCCAAGAAGAGCTCTACATTACACCGATCGAGAAACATTTGTCTGAATTTTAAACAGCCTGCTTTCAGAATTTGCACATCGGAAATACAATATTCAACTAGTTCTTTTTGCATATCGAATGTGTTATTTTTGTGTTCGTTGTGCCATTTTAAAAACAGCTCCAACTCTTTGGGCTTTAATCGATAGGGGTCGTAATATTTAGCCTTCGGGAGTGTCCCCACATAATTTCGATTTGCCCGAGTGTTAAATAAATATGGAAAATAGCCTTTCTTGATATTTTGACCTAGTGCGGAGACTCTAGGCAGTGCTGCTAGTGCCATTGGAAAATAGTTCAGCGAATCTAGAAATTTTATATTATCTAATTGCATGAGTATGATTTTCGTACCGCGCATAATGAGTTTAGGTTTTATATTTAATTTAGAATTTAGAATAAATTTTAAAATAAACTGGTAGTCGTACGCCTGTTTGTTGTGGGCTAGCACAACAACTTTTTTAAATTTCTTTCTTAACTCTAAGAGATAGAGAATAAAACCTTCTATGCACTTATCGTTTGGTAAAATTTGCCTTCGCACCCCACATTTATGGCATATAACCGTCTTCTTTACCAATACATTCGTCATATGCCGTTTCAAATACACATAGGTGTTGGGGCCTGTGTACATTGTAGTTTTCTAATCGAGATTCTAAATCGTAGAAAATATAGACACAGTCTTTTGCGTTGGGTTTCCGATATCTGGTTTTATATAACAGAAATGACCCATTGGCATATAGGCCTTGCACATATGGCAATAAATTTCGTTGCAGGTGTGTGCCTTACCCTAGCGTGATTTTAAATTGTAGGTATGTTTTGAAAACAGTCGGGACATTTTCGTATATATTTGCATATTGCGTTATGATTATCGAAACAGGTTTGACCGCGAAATGATCTATTGCAGTCATCACAGGTAATCTGCATCTCTTGATTCCTGTAGGGAGGGTGATTGGCGGATAATCACATTTTTTCGGTTCCTATTAACCTACCTCATTTCGTCGAATCTGGGGATGTCCTGCAGATATCTATTTATAAAAATCAAAATTGCATTGGTTATATCAACTATTTTTTATATGAATACGTTTTCGAAAGCTTTTTGTATTATGAAAATGTACTTGGGTTGCTTGCAAGAGGTACATTTGGTACAACTATTTATAATGTAAATCTTGATGATGGATATTTTGTATCAAACCTGGGTAAATATTTTTTATTCCGATTCTCTAACTTGGTTAACTATTGTTCTTATTACAGGTCTTGAGGAGTGAATCTCTCTCTCTCTCTCTCTCTCTCTCTCTGCTAGGGAATAAAACACAATAACATGGATTTTAAAAATTATGCAGTTATTACCTGTCTAAATAATATTAAAACTATTTATAGAATACACCTTCTTTAAAATTTTCAAACATGGTCGATTTAGTATTTCTACTATCGTTTTAAATAAAAAGACTAGGTACATTCTGATCCTCTAACTTGGCTAACTTGGCTGGTACCCCGAGGAGTGAATTTCTCTGCTTAATGTAAGTAATAAAACACAATAGCGTAGAATCAATATTTAATGCTTCTTCTAAATACAAATACAAAATACCGCCATAACATTAAACATTTATGTGATACCTGGATTAGTCTAAAACAGCGATCGGCAACCTTTTGGCAGGCAAGGGCCACATAGTGGCAAAATGAAGTGAAAGCGGGCCGCACTTATTCATAATTTTGATAATAGGTATACTATGTATATCGGGGTGATATTAAAAATGCGAAAACATTGTATTTAAATTTTATTAATACGCAGGAACAATGACAAAAAAATTAGGAAAAATACTAAAAGTACGAGAACTATATACAAAGTATATCTACCTACATATAACTGTACTTATAAAAATTTAGTGTGACTTTTGAGGCTGTATTTTAGTGGCTATTTGTTGTATGTTAGCTTTCATGTTTGTAGTTCAAATTCGCAGAATGGCTCTCAAATGCTCCTCTGTGAGACGAGAAGCATATTTATTTTTTCTGTAACTGAGAATTGAAAAAGTTTGTTCGTACAGGTAAGTACTGCCAAACATTGTAATTAATTGCTGCGCAAACCTTTTCAATTCATCAAAATTAGATGGCAAGCTGCTATAAAATTTAACAAGATAATTGATTTCAGAGAAAGAGTTTTTGAGAGTGTCATTAGATTGGAGATCAATCAATTCGCACTCAGTTTTGCCTTACTTTAAGTATTAATTGAATTGAATGTGATTTTGCACAGCACCACTACAAAGGAAAGGGACTCCTCGCCCACGTTTACCTCTTATCACAATTCTTTTACATTTTTTCATTCCGATATGGCATTTGCAGAAAATTAAAAAAAATTTATCTGATAACATGTAGATATAATCGTTTACAAATATTTTTTATACCAGAAATACAGTGTAACCAATTAATATCGTTATACCATATAATTCTAATTTGGAGGATAATATTTTGGACACACTGTATGTGTAATATGTATATGCGGTTAGATACTTTTCGAATGTATGGTGCCCGGCAGCCCGGCGGTAGTTTATCTTCGTAACCATGCTAATTATTAGAAATATTCAACATTTCTTTCCGGACTTAATGCACGAGCTTTGGCCTTACTCGGACAAGCGCAAGTGCTATGTCTGCTTCAAAAATAATGTTTGCAATTCATTACTAGGTTACTTGAATAATAGTTTAAACTTTAACAATTTGTTTAAGTTACTCAACGATTCGATTAACCGGAACGTTAATTATAATTGTGTTTAATTGTGTTTTACGGCACAACTTTTGCTAATAAGCAGATTCGACTCTGTATGAATTCGCAAAGAGCAACCTTTCTCCAAAATTTAAATGGTTGAACCCTTTTCTGCCATTTCAGGTTGCTGTTTATTAATACTTGTTATTTATAGTTATAAATGTCTTTATACGCATTTTGTTGGCTGAATTGGGTGCAAAATATGGTCATATTATTCTTTTTCAGTCTTTATGTTAGGTTATAACTATTTTTGTTTGTGTAATGTGATGTAACCGTATCACTGTAACAACATTTCATGAATATTAATTTCAGCATACGATTAAATAAATAATTGCTTACCCTATCAACAGTAAGCTTCTATTAATGATTTACCTATACAAAATTTCTATTGGTTAGAGAAATTTAAATAGTATTAACTTTCCTAGTTTTGATTTTTTAAATATGTTAACATAAAATACCTATATAAGCAACACAAAATATTCTGGAATTGTTGTTAACTTACATTTATTATTTTCATTTGAAGCACTGGGTCAAATAATCGTTTAACGGGAACTGATTTGACGCCTAAAATTGCAAACATTTTCAATTAAAAAAAAACAAAATATTTAGAATGTTTCTCTCACAGACAACCAACGTCTATCCCAATTTTAGCATTTGGAAAATAAAGGCATGTATTATTATTATTATAATATTAGGATAATCAAAATGTTCCTAAATGATTGGAACATACTAAATGTAAAAGTAATAATATTACTTAACACGTTAGGGTAGGGTCGCGTACAAATCACGCTATTCTTAATAATTTCCTTAGGAATGTTATAAGATCACTACTAGTAAGCGAGCACCGGAATGTGACAATGTAAACAAATGAAGAATACGTAGAATCGTTTTACCGAGAGGAAAATTATTTAGTTAGGATTTTGAATCTATACTAAATTAAACTAAGAAATGTTTGTTAACTAACTTTAACTTTTTTATTTTCAATATGTTACCATTCAGGAAAGGAAACAAAGGATATTGCACATTTTATACGTGTCAAAAATTTAGATATGTTGGCAATAGAAGATTTTTGATCCTTGAAAAAATTTCCCTACTTTACTGGCTATCGGTTTCCAGAAGAGATTCTGAAGGCTGCTACATTTTCAAATTAAACACCAAAATATTCAGTTCTCAATAAAACTGAAAACGGGAAATATAAACGGCAAACAGAAACAGATTAATTACAAAAAGGCGTTAGCGGGAGGGTATTGCAATGGTTAATAATTTTGATGGTTTGTATACATTTCCACGAAGAGGGCATACAAATAAAAAAAATTGACGAAAATATAACCTTGAAAATAAAAAAACCAGATTTGGATGGTAATGGATGTAATTAATTTAATAATTACATGCCAGAAATATTGTAGTTAGTATTGATTGTTAAACATTACGACGAGATTAATACTACCTTAACTTAACTAACATGAGTAATCTTAAAATTAAATGTTTAATGTCGCTCAGAAAAAAGCAAAATCTCAAACTAGTCAACACTGACATCAATTTTTAAGTACAGTCTAGAGTGAAATTTTTTCAATTACAAAAAATCTTCGTTGGGTATCACCTATAACATATCGAAATTGAAGTTAGATAATAACAGTCTCACCACCACTATATACGTCACTGTAGCGGAAAAAACACAAGAATAAGTACTCTTGCTCAATATTTTGTGTATTTTTACATTTTTTGATTTGGGTTTTTTCGTGGAATATAACTGTTGCAATGAAGTTGATAATAAATTGTCATTGATACTTCCTGTTGTTGCTTTGATGCAGTAATGCATGAGTTGCCTTAAGCCTCCTGCTCACCATTTTTATGGAAAGAAATGGTAGTGGTACTAAATTAAAGAGAATAATTTTTCGCGCCGTTTAATATTAAAAACTTATTGAATAATGTTAATTGTGCATAAAAATATTAATTTTTTCTTTCCATGAAAATGGTGAGCAGGAATATGCATAACCGTGATAAGCCATGTAAATTGCCTATGTTCAGAGGTACGACAAACCACCCGGTATAATTAAAAATTAAGAAGTTTCTAAAAACTTGCTGCAATTCGCATGACATAGCAAACAAGTCCTTAGTCTACAACCGTAAAAAAGTTGACGTTTACGCATTAATTTCTGTGTCTGAAGCACGCTATTTTTTAATTAAATAGTTGTTTTTGCAATTTAAGAAGCGAAATATAAGATGATCCACAGGAGCGGGAAGTTTTGAAAACGGAATAATTAAAATAAAAATCTGGTGTGATACACGCACACAACTGCCTCTTACAGTGATCTTATAATTATTAGGCAAAAACGTGATTTTTAATTTTTAAGCACTTGTCAAAATATTTGAAAAATTACAAATTCTACAGAAACTTTACAAAATGGAGTGTTAATTGAAGAGACAAATTTTCTTTAAACTTTTAAGCTGAATTCAAAAATGTAATAATAGTAGGGTGTTTTGGAGTGTTCTGAGACAAGGTCAGGTTAAGGTTGCCACCCCCCACCACTCGACCCGCCACCTCCCACCACCATAAATATTAAGGTCTAGGCTAAGTGTTGGTGGGAGGTGGCGGGTCGAGTGGTGGGGGGTGGCAACCTTGACCTGACCTTGTCTCAGAACACTCCAAAGAAAAAATATTTAAAGTCAAGGACTTCAGCTTTTAAGTTCAAGGACCTCTGCTTTTAAGTTCAAGGCTAAATCGTATTTGGATGGTTACCTTGACTTAACCTTGTTCCAAACCCTTTCAAACAAGAACCTCCACGAACTGCGGGGGTTGTGAGATTCATATTGTTGAAATGATGCTCGCTCGATGGCGTAGAAGAATGTACTTGTGAAGACGGCTAAAGGAACAACGACAACGAATAAAACGAAAAAAAGTGTTATAAATTCATTTATTAAGTATAAATTCATTTATTAAGTATAAATACATTAATTAGGAATTGTCAAGTCTAGTGCACTAATTCTTTGTAAGGCATCACTTATGTTAAGTTGATCCGCAACCAAAAATTGTTTGACCTCTTCTAACTCGTTTTGTAATTGTTGCAACTTTTTACACATCTTCGCAAAGACGCAATGTTCGGACCAGCGCAAATGTTCCTCTAGGGGATCATCTTCCGGTACCCATTTGTGGATACGAATTTCACAACAAAAGCACTGCACTTCATCGCTGTCTTGAAGGTAGAAAAATCCAACCCGTGCAAGCGAGGCTGCAGGTATGACACCAGTCCAGTTTTTGTAGGTCTGGATGCGGTGCTCGTAGCGGCGGAGGTATGGCGGAAATACTTCGAGACACATGGTTAAATGAAAACTAGCGACTGTTACTCTGTAAGGTTGTGACACGCTTATATAGTTGGTAATCCAGAATGAGAGGGGGAATAGCTGTTCAAGGCTGACCGGGCGACTCCACTAGAATGGGAGCCTTGAGATGAAATTCCACATACATAACAGGAATGTCGTTGACTGCTTTAAATTTCAGCACGTCACCCCTTTTCAGGGTCTTTCCAGTCAACTCTGTAGCGCTAAGATGGCTATCATTCAAAATAATTGTAGGAGTTGCAGGATTCGTATTGACAGAAGATATAACAGCCTCAGCGAATTGAACTGTATAGTTTAATTTACCGGATAGTAGAATATACCAGCCTTCAGGGTTAACTCCTAGACTTGTAAAGTGTATGTCCTTTTCATAGTAAAAATCCGCCAAGTTCTCGAAAAGAAACAGTTGAGAAGGATCAGTGGAATGATCTGAGGGATGGCCAAGGTGATGTCTTCCAAATGTATCCAGCGGCATTATAGTTTACTCTAACGCTTCTACGCACACTCGATTCGCTTAACTGCTACTTCGTTGAAATGCTATTTCTAACTGACCAATTTTCCCCCCACTACTAGTTTTGGTACTCCTCCTACTTGACCGTGACCGTGGGCAACCTTGTAACTCCCTTCTACCACTACCTTCGAAAAGTAGATAAAAAAAGAGCAGGCAGGAGTAGGAATCGCAGAACATCGTCTTATTCAGTGCAACTAAGAATGGAAACCATTACCAAAGTTCTTGGCTTAGTGAAGAGCGGGCAAGCAGTGTTCGATGGTGTCACGAAGTTTAAACCGCAACAGTGTCCAGTGCTCCTTGGCAGTAGTACATATACTGATGGGGCCACAATTATACAGTGAAAATTCATGAACTGCGAACACGAGTAAATCAAGGCGAATTTACGATTGCCTATAAATACGGCAAGACCGATGGACAGTTGGTCTAGGTACTCTGATATTAATCCACGGGTCGTCTGCGTTGATTGTTTAAGTAACTGTTCAACGCAGACGCCTAGTGTAATTTTTTAAAATTAATTATTATATCACAGATAGAATGTATGAGGTACTGTTATTCTGTGATTAATTCAGGTGATAAATTCAGAGTTGAAAAACATGATTTTTAGAGATTAACAGTACAGTAAAAGAAGATAGTTCTTAAAGTAAAACGCATTCTAAAGAAAGAAATAATTTCTTCCGAACAAACTAACTCAGTAAAAAAAATATGCAAACAAAAATAAAACTATTTTTATTTCAAACAACAAAATTCAAGAAGTTTAAATTAGCTCTTGTTCAAAGAGCCTGCCTTCTTGCCCTAAACAATATCCTAAGCGATCATAGAAACGTATTAGTGCTAGTACTCTGAACAACCCTTTTAATTTTTAAACGCAGTTCTTCAAATCGTTAGTTGTAGTGAAAACGACTTTTCAGAGGAAGTTTTAGGCATATCTGTCACAGTTTCACAAAATTCCATACTTCTGAAATGGTCAACGGGAAGAATATCGCAGCTAGATCTACTAGTTCTGCAATTTATTTAAATAAATAGTCTGGATAGTCATTAGCGGTAATACAAACCTCTTTTAAATACCTGTTTTCATTGGGAACATTAGAGCTTTTGTGCTTTTGGGGAGAAACACATCCAAAGTTTCCAAAATTTGAAATAACTCCATGTAACGTTGATAACGATAAAGAACGCCTATTTTCAAATGTGAAAGAATTTTGAATTTCCCGGACCGTTGGACCCTGATAATATCATTTTACAATTTGCACTGATCCGTTGCTTCGTAGTTATCTATTTTAAGATAGAAATGACAGCAGATATTATCTACTGACAAAATACGCGAACTGTCAAAGTTAAATTCTCGGCATTTGTAAATTCGACATATCGTCTGCCGTGTTCGTAGTAAGAAAAATCTCTCTGTTATATAACAGCAATGAGATAACATGAACAACAAAATAAAATGCTTGAGTAAGAAAGAGATGCCCATACAACAAAATTATTTTAGTAGGCACAATTAGTTGACATATGTCATAATTAAAGTAAGCGTCACGTCTACTCGTATATTTGCTACTACGTTTATCTCTTTCCTACTCAAGCAATATGTGTTATCTTCTTATTCATGTTATCTCATTGCTGTTATATACCGATGGGGCCACAATTATATATAACAGCAATGAGTTAACATGAACAAGAAAATAACTCGTATTGCTTGAGTAAGAAAGAGATAAACATAGTAGCAAATATTCGAGAAGGCTCGACACTTAATTTAATTATGACATTTGTCAACTAAACATGCCTACTAAAATAATTTTATCGTATGGCCATCTCTTTCTTACTCAAGCATTCTATTTGGTTATTCATGTTATCTCATTGCTGTTATACAGTGCAATTATACGGAATGCGAACATAGGCAGTCAAATGAGTTAGAATACAGTTTATGGGCATTGTATGCGTTAGACAGAAATAGACATATATGCGATTAACATCTAGCATCCGCAGAATGAAGGTGTTTGTTTTCAGAAAACATTGAATCCTAGGATACTAGATTTTAAATCGTATATGTCTATTTCTGTCTAACGCATACAAAGCCCATAAACTATATTCTAACTCATTTGACTACCTATGTTCGCATTTTGTATAATAGCACTGTATATAATTGTGGCCCCATCCGTATAATTGTGGTCCCATCGGTAGATTAAATAATTCACAGACTAAGTTTGTATGTGTGGGTCTACAAACCAGCGGTGGATTTGTACCAGTAATACAAATACGTGGAAATCACAATAATTGGGTTCAGCTGCTGGAACCCGAGTGGGGAATCCTGTTAGAAAATGAAGGAATTATAACAAATTATTTTTATTCCGGAGCTGGACAGTGGCCACCGCTTCAGTTGGGACCCATACTCCTATCATTCACAACGATTCAAGCGGTGAAGGTGTTACGCATACAGGGTCAGGACGAATCGGATGTTTACCTGGGGAGAGAAACTGTGGAAGAGCTGTACAGAGTTCGCACTCTAATTGGACGAAAACTAGCACAATTGAAGAATTTAAAGTTTCCTCAATTTTATTCAACAGCAATAACGCGAGCGCTAACTCAACCTGGGGATTATATTCAAAATCTACACGTTACGTTACAAAACTTTGACGAATTGTCGGAGAAGGCTCTGTGTCTCTACGAACTGCTGACGTTTGCTAGCGACAGTGTTAGGTGTGATATTGAACTAGAAGCAATTGGGCAGCAACTGTCGTCGTAATGTGGATGTGTTACTCGGAGTCTGCTCGAGCGCCAGCTACAGATGTGCGCAGCGCCATAGGAAATCTGCAAGGTCGGTGTGAGGACTTAGCATTCGACGCAGGACATGAAGTTGTGTATGGTATGGGGCGGAGCGGATATACCGATGAAGAGTTGCACACGAGTGAAAGATTATATGAAAATGGAGCAGAAGTATGTCAATTGTTTCTAAATAATGTGATAAATCGAAGGCTCTTTGTAAATCTGATGGAAGGTCTCGGGTTACATCATAAGCTAAGTGAAGTAAACAAATTTATAGAAGAAGAAGATGAAGAAAAAACTAAAGAAGAAACTAGAGCGAAAAAAACTAAAGAAGAAAATGTTACTAGTTAAGCTAGTATTTATATTTTTTATATATTATTATTATATTATAGTAGGTAATGTTTATTTGTTAAAGTTTTTTTTTACTGAAGAAACTACTACTTATAATACGTACAATGCTCTGACGAGAGTGGTCAAGCAGGTGTAACTCTTCTGCGCAAGTTTTATCATGGAGGGGGGGGGGGGGGTAGTATTACTTTGCCGTCCAGCTAGTTATCCGACCATAACTTCGTTGTGTCCTGACAAGTGTGAGTGCGCCAGTACCTTTAGCCGTTCAGCTAGTTCTCTGAGGCAACATGAAATTGGTTATCGATATTCAAGGATTCAAAACAACCGACAAGAATTTCACTCCAAAGGAATTTGCTGCTTACGATGGAACCAGTATTGCTCACCACGTGTTCAAACAACCCTTTCCTTTCGAAGCACTGCCTCAGAATTTGCAAAAGCAAGCCCGTTGGTTAATGGAAAACCATCATTGCATAGCCTGGAAGGATGGATTTACTCCTGCATACCTGTTCCCCACCATATTGCGACGCCTTCTGCGGGACGCTGAACTGATATATGTCAAAGGGAGAGAAAAGGCTGAGTTTCTGAAACGCTACACCGCAACACCAATCATTGAAATTGTGGAGCAACCACCACTCAGTCCAACACAACCCCTTTGCATGTATCATGCTAAAACTTGTTGCTATTGTGCTTTGTCTAATGTTTACCATATATATATATATATAATCATTACTTAATGGAATAATAAAACAACATTTAAATTTTATTCTGTTTTTTATTTACAAACAATATATAATCTAACAATGTACAATCTAATGATCTACAAAGGCTGAATATCGTTCTACGTATACTTTATCTCTATGTTTTGAGCTGAAGACGTTTCTCAATACCTCTTCCACATTAAGGATCCTCCGCTTGAACCTCATCTTATCCATAGCTTCTTGTTGCCAGACTCCTCTCCGAGCTTCTTTATACGCATACGCCCACGTATGCAGATTGTACATCTGATTCTTCGAGTCGTCAAACTGCACACTCTTCTTCATTTTCCTTCTTTTCACAAATTTGTTCGTTCAGACCGATACTAGTCAACAGATTTTTTCTTTTTTGGTGGGAGGAGGTTCTAGAGTTTGACTTTGAAATCAAGGTCGAGTGGTGGGAGGTGTTAGAGTTCGTCCTTGAAAATGATGTGATCTTGAAAATCACCTTAGCCTTCAACTCAAGGTCAAATCAAAATAAAAAAAATAAACCATTTAAAAATTATATTTAGTTAAATGTTACAGGTGATCAATATTTGAAATATATCTCCAGAAGAGCGAGCCATATCCACTCCTAACTTGAAGTGTGAACATGCCGGTTGGTGTAGCGTTAATTTTCGTTGTAGATTTACACGGTAGATCGAATACTGAGACACGTTCTTCCAGCATTTCAGCAAAGGGATGCTTTGGGTGGTAGTCCACATCCAGCGTCAGCGATGTATTTCCTTCTCCAGCAAAATATTTTAAAATGTTTTTTTCCAAATTGGCAATCAGTCGTTTCCGTTTTTCTTGTTGATTTTGGCTATCGCCAGCCATAGCACTCACTACATACGCGTCAAATTCCAAGTCTAAATTTCTGAGTCCCGAGGAATTTCTCACTATTTTATCTAAATTGTTTTTTGCATCTTCAAACCAGAAAGCACAGCACAACTTTACAGCGTGCTTTAATGTGATTTCATGTGTAGAATCGTCACTTGGAGTCTGATCCATTATTTTATACGTAAACGAATAGTGTGCGAACTTGACGTAAGTTATAAAACAATTAACGAGACCATGATAATGCGCAACCTTTTATACTTTCGATTATCCCGAAGGTCATCGCCGTTTTTCATTAAATAGTTTAAGGACTCGGTGGTCTAATGGTATGACGCCTGGGGAGCATTATATGCATTAAAGGGAATTCTAGACACTGCGCCTCAGGAGATCTGGGTTCGAATCCTAGTCGAGTCAATTTTTTTTCAATAATCAGAAAGTAGACGGCAGTAGGAGTACAATGCAAAAAAAAGACCTGCTTCGGAGTATTACAATTGTTTTACTGCTTTTGTCAGAGCGTTGTACGTAAAAACTCGATCATGAAGAACGAGACAATACGCGGTTGTGTTGGCTAGCACGTTTGCGGAAGTTTCAAATTCAACTCGAAAAACTACAGCGTTCGCGTGGAGGTAGTCCTTTTGATGGGAGCAGTCGATTACAACAATGGGTGCTTTGCCGACAAACTCATTGGGCGTGAACCAAGGCTCGTCAGTCTTGTTATAATAGGACGATTGAAACTTGGAGTACATTTCGTATAATGTGGCGTAATGATTCAGACCATAATTGTTATTTAAATTATCGTAGGGGAAACGTTCGGTGTTGAGATAAACTCTAAAATTTGTAAGATTAATTTTGTCGAAATGACTATTGTCCTTAGAGATGAGCCCCGAACGTTCCGTCTGAAAACCTACGATGACATATCTGGGGGTTTGTAATTTGGTGGTTGTTGCAATGGCATGAGAATGTTGAGTCACGGCATTAACGCCTGGTATGATATGAAGTTGCCAGCTGCGAAACGCTACTTGTGTGTCGATATTTTTGTCAATGTATTTGGTTAGAGATAATTCTTGAGCAAGACCTGGAGTGACATGTGGAACTTTCCAATACAGCTTGTCAATCGTAACTTTAGCAGTCTCTCCTACGGTAGCACTGAATACGGCGTCGGCATCGGTATTGCTGCGAATCAGGACAAGCTCTTGTCGGATGTTAAGTATGACTTTTCCATAATCTTCAGCAAAGCCTAGCAGCATTCTCAACGGTATGCAGGCACTGAAGTTGCCCTGTGCATCGGTAATGTGAGTATTGGCGGCGTACAGCCAACCAGAATTTTAAAGCTTTTTAACATCATCAGAACTGTAGGACACATATCCATTAAGAGTAGATGTAATACCAGGTTTGGTAACAGAATCGACAACGACACCATTGATTTCGTATCGGATTTCGCTAAATAAGTGAGCCAACCCATTGTTAAGAAATTTAGCCGTCGTAACTTCACC